>CAUYLG010027133.1:0-86107 GCA_963573385.1 Cacajao melanocephalus
TGACAGGGGGATGGAGGCAGCAAACCACATTGCCATGTAGGTACCTATGCAACAATCCTGCATGTTCTGCACATGTACCCCACAACCTAAAGTGCAAGAAGAAAAAAAAAATATATATATATATATACACACATATATATATACACATATATATATACATACATTTACTACAGAAAAAAATGTGTAACACTTATCAATATCTATATCCCTCCCCTGAACAAGAATCAAAGCGTCTTCTCAGCACCTTCTGATGGGTCCCTACACGACTTCCCAAATGTCTAAGGAGTTTAATGTTTGAATGTGACCTGTAAAATTGGTCGTTACTAATTACTCACACACATTTCAAGTTTGTAGTTTCCACAAAACACAGTCATAAGCAAAAGAACTCTAGCTTATCTAGTTACCTAACTCATCTTTCCTCTCCTGCCTGGAAATATGCCCATGATAAATGTGCATTTTTCATAATCAAATCAAGTGTTTCATTTTCCTAAATCCAACTTTAGCCCAGTCACCTACCTTGCAGCCCCTGGGATCCTCAAGGAAGGCGTATACAAAGGAAAGCAACATAATAATTTCTGAATACTGTGTGGTTTCCCTTTTCTTTTTTTTTTTTTTTTTTGAGACGGAATCTTGCTCTGTCACCAGGCTGGAGTGCAGTGGTGCAATTTCGGCTCACTGCAACCTCCGCCTCCTGGGTTCAAGTGATTCTTCCGTCTCAGCCTCCCGAGTAGCTGGGACTACAGGCGCGCACCACCACGCCCAGCTAATTTTTTTTGTATTTTTAGTAGAGACGGGGTTTCACCATATTGGCCAGGATGGTCTCAATCTCTTGACCTCGTGATCCGCCCGCCTCAGCCTCCCAAAGTGCTGGGATTACAGGCGTGAGCCACCGCACCCGGCCGGTTTCCCTTTTCTTAAGTTACTCAGACCTAATTATGCCAAGCCTAAAGGAGTTTCTTTGCTCTTCTCTGACTATTCCTCTGTCTAAGTTGGTCCTTAATCTTACCACAGAGTGGAAAGAAAAGCCCCACATAAGGAGCAAGTACAGCCTGGGAAGAGATGGCAGAGAAAGACAGATGGCAATGGAGTCTGCCTAGTGAAAAGCAGGCATGGGCTGGAGAAAGCTGTCCTGGGCCCTTAGAGAAGACCCCAGAGAGGGTCAGCTCACCACTCGTAATACCTGGAAAAATAGACAAAGTGAAGTGAAGCCCACCCCAGCATACTCCCCGCATACAATCCAAACAGCACCCTGGGTCTGACTTCCAAAGACTGAAATAGGAAAAGGTGTAGAATGGTGACGCCTGTGTTGCCTGTGCTGTGCAGCTCAAAAACGGTATATTGAACAGCAACGATCCATGGAAAAACACAGCTGAATGAGACACTGTCCCTACCCTGAGAGTGCTCACAGACAATTGGAAAAGGCAGATGTATTCAAGACTGTGAGATGTATGTCATAATGAAAAATTTCTCAGAACTCAGCAATTCCCAAAAATTCACCAGGACTCATCATTCTAGGGGTACAAGGCCTACTAGAGAGTCAAGAGAGGAAAAGTAATTTCTCTCCTGGACCAATTCCCTCGCATACAGATCACTAAAAAGGCTTCCCTTCCCCCAAATTGTCTCTTTTGCTTTTCGCTAATGCTCGAAATTTATTTCAATGGAGACAAAGCCAGTCTTTCTGCAATTAGAGAAAACAAGCTTAAAATAGAAGTGCTGTCGGATGGTTAGCATGAGTGGAAATTAGGTTGAACCCATGTGTGAATGACTAATATCAGATTCTCATCAGTTTTGATAGGGGATAGAGGTTAGTAATTCATAAACCCTGGGACCTGGGAGGTCGAAGAGTCCCACGGAAAGAAAACTAAAACACCAAAGAATACGCAGGCATGTGTTACAATGGTCAGGCTTTGCCCTGTTGATTTCTATGTATTGGAAAAACAACAAGAACCCGAAGAGATATTGTCTGTCACTTCTTCTCAAGTCACCTCAGAAGGGACCCTGTTTTGAAATCCTAGTCCCTGTCTTCACCTCCTGGTATCTAGGACTGTGAATTCATATTCTGAATCCCACAAATCATAAGCACCTCTCACCTAGCTCTTCATTCCCGGATGTCTGTCCAGAACTGTCCACATTCCAGTTCTTCATCAGCAGATTAACTTGATCATGTTATCTACTGTTTCACAGAGTGGCCCTTAAAAGTCCTCCAAGGAGTCTCCAGGTCCTTCCAGGACAAGGATCATCACATTAATTCAATTCCTCCATCACATTAACTTCATCCACAACTGTTCTTTCAGCTCCCTGCATTTGACCCTTTCTCCAAACAATTAGATCTCCGCGTGGACAGACAGTTCAGATGGAGGGTTATTTTGCGGGGAGGGGTGAATCTGATGCCATTTACATCCCTGCAGAGCTCCAGGCCGGTGCGATAATCCCCAAGCACCACTTTGCGTGCGGCAAGGTATAAATATATGCTAATAGGAGGTCTGGCTCCTTGTCACAACACATTGCAGGCTGCGATCGTGCAAGATAGAATAAAAAGATTAGATGCAATCTTGAAGTCAATCAGAAAGCAAGAGGAAACCAAAAAAAAAAAAACGGAGCTCAGATTGTCAACAAGGAGAGGCAGAAAAATGACTTGAATCGAATTGCAGTTTATCTCGTTAAGCGTTAAAGGAAACCAATTTCTTTCAGAAATTGGAAGGCAATTTAAATATTTCTACAGTTTTACTAAAGTTTGAAAAATTCCAGTAAAAGAATAAGATTTTCTTTATTTCTGCATATCTGACATTTTCCCTGCATTCTCAGGGACTAGAAGGCCCTAGATAAGAGGATATTTAAGGAAAAGAGAGCAGTTATCAACAAGTAAGGAAAATAATCTATTAAAGAAATACTCACGTGATTTCTTCAGCCCCTTCAGGTTCCATGCCAAAAGACCCAAGGAAACTAGAACTGCGAAGGAAAATGCCAGACTACAAAATCTGGATGAATCACCAGGCTGGGTTAACTAACAAACACAGAAGTCACATTCAACCTATAAAGGTCAAATACATTGTACCAGTCTCACAGCCAAGCTACCTTCCATTGGGGTCAATGCCATCACAAGCTAAAGGTATTGTTCACAGTGAACTTAAGTCTTTTTTGATAAGACCCTTTCCCATTCCTAGAATCATAGACATTGAGAGGGGCCCCCATTTTCCAAACCATATAATGGTTACTCCTCCTTCCCATGCTGAAGTGTATAATTCTCCCCAACCATTGTATGCCATAGAAATCACTAACTAAACCTCCATCAACAGATTTAAAACCAAGTTTTCTCCAATCCCATAGTCCGTCTGGAAATAACTGTTAGCCAACAAACACAGACCTTTTTTTTTTTTCCTGCATTATCCTGGACAATGAATTCTCAATATTTCCAGAAACACCAGGGATTATACTGTACTATGAATAACCATTACCTCAGGAAGAGGATCACCCAGAGGACCTGAAAGAGGCTTCCATATTTTACTCAATAGATATATGTATTGTTTTTATCTTCCACAGTGAAAAGGCAAGCATTACTCTGTAATTTTAGAAAATGC
Source organism: Cacajao melanocephalus (assembly GCA_963573385.1). Lineage (NCBI taxonomy): Eukaryota > Metazoa > Chordata > Mammalia > Primates > Pitheciidae > Cacajao > Cacajao melanocephalus. Next base: position 3,579 of record CAUYLG010027133.1, read on the forward strand.
ACTTTAAGATGTTCTGAGATGAATAAGCTAAGATTAATTTTTCAGATTCATGCCTCTATAAAACTGCCAACTCTAACCTCTTGCAGAGCTGGGCATGGTGGCTCACACCTGTAATCCCAACACTTTGGGAGGCCAAGGCAGGTGGATCGCTTTGAGCTCAGGAGTTCAAGACTAGCCTGGCCAACATGGTGAAACCCCATCTCTACAAAACAAACAAACAAACAAACAAAAATTAGCCAGGTGAGGTGGTGCACACCTGTGGTCCCAGCTACTTGGGAGGCTAAGGCAGGAGAATTGCTTGAGCCCAGGAGGTAGAGGTTGCAGTGAGCTGAGATTGTGCCACTGCACTCCAGCCTGAGTGACAGAGTGAGACATTGTCTCAGAAAGAAAGAAAAAGAGAAAGAAAGAGAGAGAGAAAGAAAGGCAGGCAGGAAGGCAGGCAGGCAGGCAGGAAGGAAGGTAGGTAGGTAGGTTAATGTTTGGTAAGAGCTAGACATTACCCAGAATTTAACTTCCCAAAATTGTAGCTTTTGTCTTCATTCATTGCTTTCCCTGCACACTCATTCAGTCAACACACATTTACAGAGCGCTTACTACCTCATAGACTGAAAAAGGCATATGATGTGAAGCTGAAATTTTCCTTAAAAAAGAAATATGATAATTAATGGTGTGGCCAATTGTTCTCCACTATAATGAAAGATAAAATCTCAGACAGATTCAGCAGAAATAATATTCAGGAACAAAAAAAGTGCCTTCCCTGGTTTCTCACTTCTACTGACAACTTTTCCCTTTCAAAAACTTGTTATGTGCCAGGAGCAAACAATATGAAATCCATTCCTAATGAGCAATAATTATAGCTTTAAGAAGATGTACAATCAGTGTTCAGTGATTTCATTATTAGATAGCACCATAAATTATGCTAATGCTGATAACAGTTCTGGATGAGAGAGGTCCAGATCCGGGAGATTGCACTGAAATTATTTACATCCTCTATTTCTGAAACAATAGACCCAGCAATTTGAAAATCAGATGATCCGATTTATTCTGGCAGGACACACATGTAACAAGTTGCATCAACCATAAAATTAAATAGGCTTTCTTTTTATTTTTTTTTTCTTCCTAAAGTTTTTTCTTCAGACTTCTCTTACTTTGAGTATTACCAATCTCCTTTGAGAGGAAATTCTAAGTATTGTAAAAAACTACTCAGTGATGATGGTTGATGATGTCAGAAAAGCATGGCTTTAGTGCACCTATGTCTTCATAAAAGCTAAGCTTTAAAAAAGTCTCAATTACCTACTAGGATTAGAAGAAGGGGACAGACTTATGGTATTAGGGAATGATTCCCTCTTCTAATCAAAGTCCAAGTATTTAAGGGTCAGCTATGAAAGGAGAGTCTCCAGATGAATATGGAGAGATGCTCCAGGTCTCCCAACTCTATCCTCCTGTGTTTAGAGTTTGGAATTTTCTCACTTCAGTTAATAGCTTTAAAAAAAAAAAGCTAACTTTTTTTGAGTATTTTATATGCCAGGTCCTGTGCAAAGGGCTTTGTGTACATTACCTCATCCAATCCTCATTAAAACCCTCTGTAATAATTTTACAGTTGATTCTCATTGCGGAGATAAAGAATAAAAGTTTCAGAAGGCAAAAAATAAAATAAACAAAAACTAATTTGCCTAAGAACATACACTTAGCAAATGGAAAAGCCAGGATTCAAACCCAGGGGAACCTGGGCTTGCTGCCTTTGACAGGAAATGCGAAGAATCCAACACCAATCTGACTCCAAAGGCAGGGGCTTTGCTGAAGCCTCATAAAGGCCAGCAATGGAGCAAAAGATACTAAGTGACACCCAAAAAGACTTCCTAAAATTCCTCATTAAGGTTTACCAAATATATGGAGCAACTAGAGTACTATACATTACTGGAGAGGATGCCAACTGGTATAACCACTGTGGAAAACTACAAAATTTGGCAGTATCAACAAAAGTTAAATATACACATATACCCTGTGACCCAGCATTGCACTCCTAAGTATCTACCAAACAGAAATGACATGCACAACAATGTTCACAGCAGCATTGCCCAAAATAGTTCCCAAATTGAAAACAGCCCAAATATCCATTAATATGGACAATGAGCATATTAATCAATTTGCCCATGGATAAATGGGGAAATTAATTATGGTATATTTATTCAATGGGATACTAAACAAGAATAAAAAATAGATCACTGTTACATACAAAACCATATATAAATCTCATAGACATAGCCAAGGGAAAGAAATCAGAAACAAACAATAAATTCTATATGATTCCACGTATATAAGGTTTAAAAACTCACAAAACTACTCTATGGGGAATAGAATCAGAATAAAGATCACTCTTGAGCTACTGACAAGGGTGTAAAAGAGCCCTCTGGGGTGATGGAAATGTTCTATATCTTGATGTGGGTAATAGTTACCCAAGTGTATTCATAGGTAAAAATGCATTGAACTGTACTCTTAACATTTGTATATTTTTTGTAAGCTCTAGCTCAATTTTTTAAAATAAATAAAAATTCTCATTGGGTCTCTCTGTCCCCAGAAGTCCTAGTCATCACGGCAGGTGGTCCCCCAAATTCTGCCTCTGACTATTTCTTCCAACTTCAGCACTCCCCTTCCCTCAGTCCCTTCTCACACTTTCTAGATATATTCTTTTCTGTTGTGCTGGTAGATTCATGTCCTTTCCTACATAAACCAATTTAGCTCCCTCTGGCACCTTCTATTTCTCTTTACTATTCACTAATATAATCAGGAGAATGAAAATCCCAGCAGTCAAGCAGATCAAACAAACAACTGTCTTTAGAAGAATATTAGTGTACTTACAAAGACAGATTAAAACCATCTGTTTCTATCTCCTCTGAGAAACAGTAAGCTCCCTGAGGGTAGGGGGTATATACACCAGACACTGGGTAACTGTGGAGTTGTATGAAATGAACACTCTTACTTACTCCACACTTAAAGTTGTGAAACCTGGGGCATTCGCTAACTTCTCATCACTCACTCCAGAGACGCCAGCAATGGATTAAAGTAATAAACAAGGATACTTGGAGTCAAGATCATAAAACTATGTTTCAGAGGCATTTGCCTGGGAATTACAAGAAAAATGCAAGATGGCAGACTTTAATTATCTTGGGTCATTTTTATTATTTTTAATCTTTTTATCTCTCTCTAACTTAATGCCTTTTACTGAATAGATATAACCAGGCAATTCCACTGTTACAGGGGAAGAGAATAATAATAATTCCCTTGGAGTATATAAAAGAAAAGACAAGAAGTCTAAGTAAACAATTAAACTGTCTAACCTCTGAAATGTAAGAAACAAACCAGGAATCAGACTGGTACGTATTTTCTTGCTGTTGAATATAGTGGAGCCTAGAAAGGTGATTAGTTCCCATTTTATTATATGAGTGGAAGAGTCTTTCATCTATTTTCTTGGGAAGGTGCTCAAATGTGGGCATCTCGAAGGAATAGTCTTATCTCTTTAACTTGGGATACACCAGCTACCACTGTCAGGACCCCAAAAGTCAATATCAGCCATGCAAGGAAAAAAATTAAGGCAAAAGGATGCATTCAACCTATCAAGAAAGAGACTTATCAAGAAAGAGTGGCTTGTCTTAGAGTCCATTTCAAAATGCTGTGCCAGGCCAGATTTAGAGGAGAGAAAAATCTTTTGTTCAAATCCCTCACTGAAATATAACTAAATGGAATAAAAGTCTGAGGTCATGTAACAGGCTTCAATGGTAAGGCCACAGGTGTCAAAAGGCTAGTTGAAGAATAAGCCATTTTTTCGAATACTGATATATTACCAACTCTGACAGAGCATCATATCACATGAAACATTTCCATGTTTAGAAAGAGAATGTGCCATTCTTTTCCAATCCCCCAGGACAGCTACCTCCATTGGATGACTTCTGTATAAATACAGAAGCTAGCTGTGAAGAAATACACGTTCACTTCTTAGAAAAGTATTCCTATGTTTATCTTTTGGTAGACCTGGGCTTGTTAGACATAAACCATTCCTCATCAGCAACAAGTAGGAGTTTATTTTTGTCATTCATAAAATAAACCAGGTCCCAGCCAAAGGAAATGAGTCTTACAGGCAACCTTGTCACAGACGTGCTGTAGAAGTTACAAATGGCTCTGTGGCCCAGGCCATAAACAGTCTTTAGGAAGGCTGGTGCTGAGCTGTTGATATTAAAAATCACCTCATTAATTATGTTTGTAAACAATGCAGCTGCCTGTGCTTGCAAGCTGGCTTCCTCAGCATAATAATATTTGTAACAATAATAACCATCATTTCAAGCATAGCAATAAATAGTCAATCCAAGAACCTCAAGTGAAATCACATCTGGGAGCTGCCACCTGGTCATTCAAAACACCTCTTCAGAAGGTAGGAAGGTGTTGTTTGTTTCCCACTCAGAAAGCACTTTATCAGGATCAACTACTGCACTGGAACCGTTCCCCCTCACTTAAAAAAAAAAAAAAAGAAAGAAACAGGTCAACAGCTAGTGTGGGAAGAGTAACAAAACCAAGAAGGAAGCCAAAAGACAAAATAAGGGAAGAATTGGCCCAAAAAGTACATCATGTGGCATAACCTCCAGATAGCATGATGGGAAAGGGGCCCACTCCTTCCCTCCCCATGACGGCTCAGTAAGGTTCAGATTGTACTTCAGGAGACCAACAAACCAGCCATGCCTTCTCGGCATTCGTTCAGTTACACTTTTATCAAACACCTACTATGTGCCAGGTGCTAGAGAAAAATTCACAAGCAGATATCCACTGCAGATGCCTGTTGGTGATATAATTAGGACATACCTGGCTGACTAGGTAATACATAATCTAAGTGGCCTGGTATTTTCTTTCATTAAAGTCATGCCTTTGGAGCACGTATTTCTAAAGTTAGATCAGCAATTTAAGTCCTTAAAATTGCTAAAAGCAAGAGAAAAATATGTTTTCTTGTAAGACAGGTGAGCTAGAATTACTAGGCTTCTTTCCACACGAGAGGACAACACCTTCATACCTCATTTATGCCTCCTCCACATGTAAATTTTAATTCTGAACTTCACCAGAGAGAGATAAATGTGGCATCCAATTCCAAAGCATTACCCATTTTCTCTGTCTCTGTCCCTCTCTTTCCTCTCTCACTCTGTGTATATATTAATTTTATAGATCTTTTTATTGTCTGAACTATGCTGGTTGCGTGAGAAGCAGAACAATAGGCCAAGAAGTTCCATTTCACACATGCCATCCCTATAATTCAAATAGGACAATAAAAAGAGAGAGAGAGAGAGATCTATAAACTGGTGATAAATCAGTGTCCTAAACCAAATTAACCATCGAAATAGATTATCATAAAAATAACGCCATGAAAAATATTCTTCACCTTCCTGGTTCAGCTGCCAGTAATGGAGAGAGGGAAGGGGTGTGTGTGTGTGTGTGTGTGGGCATTGCCACACACACACACATGCAGACATGCACACACAGGCCAGAGGCCACACAGTTACATACTGCCTGCTCCTCCAGGAACAGAGAGAGCTAAGAAACCTCAAGATTGATCCCTAGCCTTCCCAGTTTCTAAAGCTCAGCTTTCATCTATCCTGGTAAATAACAATACCATGTGACAAGTGTTATCTTAGACCCTGAGGATACAAAATGAGCTAAAGTGGACACAATCCTTATCCTCATAAAACTTCCACTCAGGGGTAGAATAGATGGATGTTAATCAAATAACTACATGGATACAATTTTTCTCACGATACATCCTGATAAATACCTAAGAAAATGCACAAGCAGCTATGAGAGCACTGAACAAGGGAGCCCAACTGAATCTGAGGTCAGAAATGAATTTGAGCTGAAGAAGGAGTCAAGGCCAGCGTGACAGAAATGACCCACCAGCAGACAGCATCCCATGTCAGTAGGAGGAGTGAAATGCACTTTTTTCACAGAAGGTTGAAGGAGAATGGACGAGGAAATGTGATTGGAACCACAAGCAACAAGAGGAGGGGGAATGTTCCAGACAAAGGGAACCACATATACGAAGACTCTGAGGACAGGCGAGATGGCGCATAACGGGAGCTGAAAGGCAGCCACAGAGGCAGAGCAGAGAGCAAGAGAGGGCAGTGTCAGATGCGATGAAAGGGACAGAAGAAGCCAGATCATGGAGATTATTAGCATGTGGAAGGGGGCGATGATGCAAGGGAGTGCTGAGTTTTGTCTTTCAAAAGCTCACTTTGTTTTCTTCTTTGTGGAGAACAAGTTGACATGAGAGAAGCAAGGAGCTGGGAAGACAGTTATTGGTCCTCTTAACCAGTCTTCCACCTGAGTCTTCGTGAGAGATGGGAACAGGAGTCTAATACTGACCTTGGAAAATTTGCTTCACCCCTTTAAGCCTCAAATTCCCCACCTGTAAAATGACAATAATAATGGTTTTGGTGGGGATTAAATGAGATCATGCCTGTGGAGCACCCAGCCCTCTATAAGCCTTCAATAAATGTTAGCCATTGGTGGTGCTGGAGATGGAAAGAAATAGATTAGAGAGATACAATAGTCCACCAGCAAGCAATCACCCTCCCTAACTCCTCCCTCAACTCCTAAAATGGGAGGAGGCACATTTTCTTTCATAGGAGAAAGGTCAGGGAGGAATTAATGGGGAAAAGCAGTTGGTACCAATATGAGAAATTTCCCAAATTTGAAACAATTTTTTTTGAAACAGAGTCTCAACTCTGTTGCCCAGGCTGGAGTGCAGTGGTGCAGTCTCGGCTCACTGCAACCTCTGCCTTCTGAGTTCTAGCAACTCTTGTGCCTCAGCCTCCCTAGTAGCTGGAACTACAAGCACGTGCCATCACACCCGGCAAATTTTTGTATTTTTAGTAGAGATGGGGTTTCACCACGTTGGCCAGGCTGGTCTCAAACTCCTGACCTAAAGCAATCCACCCACCTCAGCCTCCCAAAGTGCTGGGATTACAGTTGTGAACTATTGCACCTGGCCTGAAACAATTCTTGTTCCTTATTACAAACACTGCCAGAAATATTTAAGCTATGAAAAGTATTGAGACTGTTTAGAGAAGTAATTGCTAAAAAATGCTGAAGTAATATCTTCAACAAGCTTTGTGACAACAGCAACAAGAAGACTGCAAAAAAGTCAATGGCTTGCCCAAGATCATAGAGCTGTTAATAGCTGAAGCCAAGAGTGCAACCTGGGTTAAACTCCAAGTCTGTACCCTTTCCAGAAGGAGACAGAGCCTCCCAAGAAGTCGGAATCCAACCCATTCCTTCCAGATTAGCTTGGTCAGAAAAACAAACAGCAGCAAACCCCGGGAAACAAGGTACAGTTGAAAGTCCGGTTCTATTGTTTATACTGAAAATTATGGTGACGCTACCTTGTTTTGATGTTTAGTAAACTGTGTCACACTAATTTTACAGTGTTATAAAGTAGCTCTTGCTTTTGGACATAATAACATCACTTTGAGGGCTTTATCAAAAAGCATATAGGAAGCTAAATAAACAAAAGTAGTGTTATTTGTCCACTGCCAAAGGCAACTGTTATTTACTTTTAAGGCAGGTTGGATGACAGGTTATTTGCATATCCAAAACTTCTAATGCAGTAAGAAAAAAAAAATTAACCTCTGTATTAAGCACAGACTCAAAGACTGAGAGACTTCCTTAATTAAATCAAACTGCTTTTCCACAGAAGGTTTAGGTAGAACCTACTTATGGGAAGCTTAAGGTAATCGATCCTGAAATTAAGCACTTTCAAAATCTGGGCACTGGACTTTTGGCGTACTCCATGAAAAAAACTCACAGAAAACAGAAGTGGTTTCCCCTGGCTGATCTTTGAGGGTGTCCCCTTTAAACTTGCCAGCCTCCTTCCGTAGAAGATAAAATCATGCAGGGGTATGGATTAGCTATCATGTCATTATAGCAGGCACAGCCGTCTGTTACAGGTAAATTGCTAGGCAATGTAATAACAATGCAGTTTATTTACTGTGCAGGGTGCTTATCTACAGAAATGTTCCCAAAAAACAAAGAAAGGCGTAGCTAAACGCCTTCTCTTTAGAATTACAGGTTGAAGCTATGCCAGCGCCTTCAGAGAATAAAAATGCTAAATAATCTCTGTATAAACAGAGTCCCTAAAAACTCAATGCATTTCCTAACAGAAGAAGCAGAAAAAGGCAACTGGTGTCTGGGATGTGCACAAGGTCTTTCTTAGGCTCCTAGCACTGTTGACTAAATCACATCCCAATTTGGGGAGGACCCAAACAATGGTCAGGCTAAGTCCAGACTAAGAGCATCATTGTTGTTAAAAGATGACAACTGATGGTGATGAGGTTGATGAGGCTTACTACCGTGTGTCACATGCTTGTCAAATGCCTTGCACTTTTCGACACTGTCTTTTTTTCATTCTCAAAACAATCCTATGTTAGTCCTGCTCTTAACCTCATTTAACAGATGAAGAGGTTCCCAAGTAAGAAAACTGTCCACTCAGCTGTTAACTTGAAAATTCAAAAATAAGCCTGCCCTCCTCCAAAACTAGAGATATTAACCTCTGTGCTAGACCATTCTCAAGAATCTGAGGCATGCGCCTGCAGCTGCACTCTGCATTCTGGACTCCTGCCCTCCTGTGCTATTGACGCCTACCTTATACACACATCCCACCCACTGAAGCATCCACTGGGCTCACACCTTGTGCCTCCAACGAGGGCCAGCAATGCAAAGGGCACTGTTTCACTAAAAGCCTAGCAGATGCCTTTGAAACATACAGCCGTCCATGAATAGAATAAATGAACTAATGAATGAAGGCATTAAGAAATCTAATTAAGAAATCTAGGATGCAGCCTATAGAGACATGACTGGAATGTGCTTGCTCTAAAAGAAAGCTCTAACTTAATCAATAATATTAACATATCTGAAGAAAGAATGTGTCCACAGAAGGAAGGTGGTCTGCCCAGAGTTCAGAAAAATGGAGCACTATTGAATTTGGTGTTTATCCAGTTGTGCCCAAGAGAAAGACAGAGTACATTTGGCATTGATAGAAAGATGTACCAGGATTGCTTATTTCACTTCAGTAGTCTTTGTAAACCTATTATGTGCCATGTTGTAAAATAGGCACTGTGAACGAACACACACACTTCCCAATAGGAAGGAACCCGAGATGATAGTGGGACAGACCAGCACATAAATAGTTCTTAAATGCTCAGGACTACAACAGAGACACGTGAAAGGTACTAGAGGCAGAGGAGAAAATCTTAGTCCGAGGTCTGGGAAAACTTCCTGAAGTGACTCTTGAGCTGTGTTTCTTCCAATAAGCAAGTGTCATCTAGGCCGTAACAGACACAAAACAATTGTAAGCAGAAGAACCAGCAGTTGTCCACATCATAGCAGGTCAAGGATAAAAAGAGTGCCTATTGCCTATTGGTCCACAGACAGAAGATGGTGTATTTAAGTGGCCTGCAATTTATCCTTAGGGAAATAGGCAACCCTTGAAGGTGTTAGCTGGGGAGTAACAAGATCAGCTTGCATTTTAGAAAGATCATTCTGACAGGAATATAAACAATGGAAGCGAATATAAAGAAAAGCCAAGAAGGCCTAGCGATCAGTTAGAAGCTATTATCCAAGATCCTGGTGAGTCTCTGTCCTAGATCAAGGATCGCTAGGATAAAGAGGAGAGGAAAAACTGAATAATTAGGCAGTGATGTTGACTGGTTGGATGGGAAGCTTGAAAAAGAGATGAGAAATCAACAGGGATTCCAAGTTTCTGGCTTGAATGTGCTGTTAATGGTTGATTGGATGAGAAGGATAAAGAGATAAGGAATCTAGGATGATTCCAAATTTCTGGCTTGGGTGACCAAGTTGACAGTAATATCATGAACCCGGATAGAAAATATAAGAGGTGCAGCAAATTTGGATTTGGAAGCTGAAGAAAATGAGTCTTGTTCTGCACATGTTGAAGTGTCCATTGGACATCCAAGTGGAGCTGTCCATCCTCTGTACTACTGGATATATAACTTTGCAACTCAGAAGAATCATCAAAGATAAATACTTGGGCCACGCGCAATGGCTCATATCTACCATCCCAACAACTCAGGAAGCTGAGGTGGGAGGATCACTTGAGGCCAGGAGTTTAAGAGCAGCCTGGACAACAGAGAGAGCTCATTGCTACAAAAATAAAAATAAACTAGCTGGATATGATGGTGTGAGCCTGTAATCTTAACAATTCAGGAAGCTGAGACAGGAGGATCACTTGAGCCCAGGAGTTTGAGGCTGCAGTGAGCTATGATTGTGCCATTGCACTCTAGCCTGGGTGAAAGATTGATACTCCATATATTAAAAAAAAAAAAAAAAAAAAGATAAATATTTGAACATCATGATCAAAGAGATAATAGTTAAAACCATGAGAGTAAAAGAGATTAGCCAAGGATGGATAAAAGATGACTGGATCAATGGAAGTGAGGAAAAGAAATAAGCTAATTAAAATCGGTTTATGCTATATTAGCTAGCTTTAATTTTTGGAAAGTTATAAAACTTTGTTTTACTTAAAAAAGGATAAAGAAGCTGAAGAAAATAAAGGAGAATAAAATTCAAATAAACATTTCTTGTCCCATAAATGTATTATTTCTTAAAAGAGGCTTCTAGGTTAAAAACATATATTTTTAAAAATATATATAAAGTGGCTAGTTATTCAAAAAACAAAAAGCTTTCTGTTAAGAAAGATGAGGAAATTAGTACTCTCACACTTCCACCCATATTCCCTAAGGGTTATAACATTCATTTTCTATTCTGTTACCATTCATTTCTACTTTTGTTTAGACTTACTTCGTACATTTACATGAATTAAATCCCCACTACCAGTCTTCTACCGCGACTGTCTGATTCCTGAGTCCTTTATTTTGATTTTTCTCTTGTATGGCTCCACCTTGTCATTGAGTAACTTCTTTCCAAGAAGTGTTTGTACACCCTGCAATTCTTGAGTCAACGCACAAGACTGTTTACCTGTTTTCTTTATATCTGACCAACTTCTTGGTTGGATATAATATTTTTGAGTCACTCTTTTCCTCAGAAATTTGTAGACATTACTTCATTGACTACTGGCACTGAGCAAAAGTCCAAGGCTAGCCAGATTTCCCCTCTCAATAAGTGATTCGCAAAGCCCCTGTCTTTAACCAAATGTAAGGGAAAGAAAACTCACTCTCTCCCATTATGCTTGGCTCCTTGATGTTCTGAGGTGGACAAAACTCTCTGGCAATATTAAACAACATTTAAAAGCTACAAGCAGGCCCGGCGTGGTGTCTCACACCTGTAATCTTAACACTTTGGGAGGCCGAGGCGGGCGGATCACTTGAGCCCAAGAGTTCAAGACCAGCCTGGGCAACGTGGTGAAATGCTGTCTCCACAAAAAGTACAAAAATTAGCCAGGCATGGTGGCATTTGCCTGTAGTCCTAGCTACTCAGAAGGCTGAAATGGGAGGATCACCTGAGCCTGGAAGAGTGAGGTTGCAGTGAGCCCTGATCATGCCACTGCACTCCAGCCTGGGCAACAGAGTGAGCCTTCGTCTCAAAAAATAAATTAATGAAAATAAATAATAAAAGCTACAAGCCCTTCTCTGCCTCATTAAATCTTCTCATCTTTCAAGACTGCTCCAATGTTCTCCATCACCCTATAAGCCTTTCTCCTCCCTCCTCTCTAGGCAGAATCACTATTTTCAAGTAGTTATTCCATTGAGCATTGTAAGTATGCCTGTTTCCCCACTAAATTATAAACGGCTTGAGAGGAGAACCATGTTTTCTTCATTGTAACCCCAGCATATATCAATCAGCTATTAATAAACACCATAAGCGTTCAATGTTTTCTGAATAATCTATGTATTCTCACTTTCCTCCCATACATATCTGAGGGACTCCTTAGAGCAGGTGTGCACAAACTTCTGCGTGCATCAGAAATACCTGGAGACCTGGCTAAAACAGATTGCTATACCCCATCCTCAGAGTTTGACTGGTCTGGAATGGGGCTGAGAAATTTGCATTTCTAACAAGTTCCCAGGTGATACCAATGCTATTGGTCCCGGAATCACACTTTGAAAACCATTAGAAATAGAAATAGATTGAACCAATCCTTGCAAATGGGAAAACGAGGTTCAGATGAGGACCTTACCTTCATCTCCAAAAGCATCCACATCTGAACTAAGTCCACAAAAACTGTAGACTTATTTCTTACAGCATAAGCCTAGAATTAGCCCAAATGTTAGAGCATGTGGCCCATGAGAAAAGACATTTCATGACGTTTCCCTTAATTTTTCTTTCTCGATTCATCTTATCACTCATGAATAAGTATCTTTAATCAGTGTTACGTGCCATGATTCTCTATGATAACTATTAACTATATCAACCTTAATTCAATGGTCAGGTGGGAGTATACAGGCAGAGGAAATTCATGTACTTCAAACTCTCCTTCAAAATAAAACAATAATAGTCATTTAAAATCCATTTCTCTCTCACCCTTATTGTGTTTTCTCAGGCTTTTCATTCTCTCTCCCTGCCTTCTTATCTCCCACACACATGAAACAGTGGTGATTCCTGTGTCAAGATTTTGCAAACCATCACCAGGTACACATTTCCTACCACACCATCCTTGCCATTTAGCCATTCGGTCCCTGGAGAGGATGGTCCGTGGCCCCACGGCTTCTACAGCAACCTCTAAGTGGTGATTTTTGTACTCCTGTCCTTAAAGGGCTTAATTTCTCAAAGCACTAAATCTTCCCCGGTTTTCTGCGCGCTATCACGCGCAGCGGTGCACTAAAGTTGCGTTGCAGTGCCACCTAGAGTCTGCTTCTGGTAGAGACCAGAGCTACCCAATCCAGGGCCCTCTCCACCAGCTGACTAGTTAAAAGCAAAATACAGCCATTCTGGATTCAAGCGGACTCTGCCTATATAAAGTCAAGGAGGCCTCCCATCTGGGACTTCCATCTGGAACTATGAATTGTTAAACAATCTAATGGCGTCATCAGCTTGGATTTTCGCTTCACATTGGGTTAACTTTGGAGGTTTTAAACACCTTCATGGCAAGAGACCTTTCCGTGGTGACGATATGGGAAGAGGAAAACAGTAGCTGCTGGGTCTTTCCGTTCTGCTTCTTGCGGTTGTGGCAGTATTTGAGCTTCTTGAGACCTGCAGGGTGAAAATCAGCTTGGCCAGGCCAGGGAGCCAGAGTGAAATGGAGCGCCTATACGCGCGCATTCGGAAAGCAGCAGCCACATTAGGAGCCTAGGGTCCATTAGCTCTCATTTAATGTTTCTTCTCAGGCAGATAAGTACAGGCATCAAACATCCTGGCCCTTTCATGGCACATAAATCACAGGTCAGCGCCTTCCACGGAGACTCCTGACTGCTAAGTGAGTAGTTACACCAGGAGCAGGGAAGCAACATTTCAGCACACTTAGAGACCCAGGGGGATGAGCTGATTGCACAGGGCAGAGCCAGGAATGTCTCCCTGCAATTGAATGATTAAAACCTTTCTCCTGCTTGGGAACTGGCACGTTGTTTCGAACCTTCCACAGGCAGCAGCTTGCACCCAGATCGGCCCTGGGTCTCAGGCTGCCATTAACTCCTTTCTCAGAGAGTTTCTTTCCACAGCCCCTGCAGAGAGAGCAAAGCAGGCTCTGAGACGCCGTCTCTCGGCCCGCCGCTAATTGAACTGAGGTGAACCTTTTTCCTTACTGAATCCACAGAATCTCTGTCTTGATGATTTACGCCAAGAGACTGAGAAAGCTGAAAGCTGAGCCACGTTAACAGGGGGCCCTAAGTGAGGGTCTATGAACTTGGCCTGCTCAGGTCCTTGAATCTGCCCTGGTTTCTGCCATTCCTGTGTCTACCACTGTGACTTTCTGTGGATGATGAGTCCTGTACCCAAAACCAACTTGAGAAGATTCGGCTCCTTAGTACCAAAACTGCTGTCTTCGAAACGCTAAATCTTAGAACACACTTCAGACTCACGTGGGGATTTCTGCTCCCTACTCCCCACCATGGGGAGGAGTCTCCACAGCCTGCCCTCAGCCCACTAGTGTTCCTGCCCTCCAGCCAAAGGCAGGAGATGGCTATCCCTTGGGGCAGGGGTGCGGACATGGGAAGGCAAGGGGGGCCAGACTGCTATCCACCCGCAATCCATCACTGGTCAGCAACAAGAAAACCACACGAACAGCCGGCTGGGCGCGGTGGCTCGCGCCTGTAATCCCAGCACTTTGGGAGGCTGAGGTGGTCGGATCACCTGAGGTCAGGAGTTTGAGATCAGCCTGACCAACATGGTGAAACCCCGTCTCTAACAAAAAAATACAAAACACGCAGTGTTGGGAACTACTATGACAGTTTCTCAGAGCAATTTCCTATCCATCAAATCTAACAATAAAAAATTAGAGCTTGTGTTTTGAATGTCTTTTGTTTTCCTTTTCATTTTTCTAGTATTTTATTTGTGTTGTATTTTATATATTTAACCAAAGGAAAAGAAATAATTATATTGAAGAAACATCTGCACCCCCAAGTGTATTGCAGCCTTGTTCACAATAGCCAAGATACAGAATCAACCCAGGCATCCAACAACAGGTGAGTGGATAAAGAAAATGTGGCACATACACACCATGGAGTACTATTCAGCCATAAAAAAGAATGAGATCAAGTCATTTTCAGCAACACAGATGAAACTGGAGGACACTGTGTTAAGTGAAATAAGCCAGGCACAGAAAGTTAAACACCACGTATTCTCAGTCATCTGTGGAAACAAAACAAAAGTTGATAGAAGTAAAAAGTAGCACAGAGGATATAAGAGGCTGGGAAGGGATAGGAACAGATTTGTTAAAGGACACAAAATTACAGCCAGATAGGAAGAATAAGTTCTAGTGTCTGCACCACCACAGGATGACTGTAGTTAACAATAATATATAGTTTTAAGTAGCTAGAAAGAGGATAGTGAATATTCCCAATGCAAAGAAATGACAGATGTTTGGGCTGATGGATGTGCTGATTACCCTGATCTGATCACTATACTTTAAAATATTAGAGCATCCCTATGTACCCCTGTGAATATGTATTATTATTATTTGTCAATTTAAAATTTTTTAATTAAATTTTTATTGAAAAAAGTTATCAGTCCACAAATGATTAGAAATAAAAAACAAAACAAAATACATAAGCCCTTCATTATCAATAGTTTGAAGTGCACTAATTTAAATTCCCCTCTTTACTCTGGCCCAGGCCCCTTGCTCAACCAGCAGGCAGGATCTCAGAGAGGGCAGGAATGCAGCCGTGCCTTCTCTGCAAGGAAAAGCAATGACTCAGGTAGAGGCAAAGCCTGCTGTTCACACCTGACTATGAGGAGAACCTGTGCTTGGATCATTGGCGCAGAGGCAGGGCCTTGGACTTAAGTCTAATCACCCCAAACATTCGAATATAGAAAAGATCTTAAGCCCCATGGCATCCTGATGGAGTTTAGGCCAAGGATTCCAAGCCAGTCAGGAAGCACTTCCAAGAGCAAACTTTAGGGCTGCACCCAGGGGTGAGTCAAGTGGCCCAACTGAGTTTGGGGGGCTTATAACATCTCTAGTCAGTGTTTATGCCATCTCCCTCAAATATCTCCTACACACATACACACACACACACACACACACACACACACACACACTCTTCATCCCTCCCTGGAGCTTGTCTACTTCTCTGGGCAGCACCCCTTTCCCATGCAGCCAGTAGCAAGAACACAGATGTGGAGAACGCACGGCTCCCACATTTCTTGAGATAGACTCTAACTAGGTCTTGCCTTATCCTCTCCAAGGAAGGGATGAGGCCACAGGGAACATGGAGTGTTCC
This sequence comes from Cacajao melanocephalus, assembly GCA_963573385.1. Lineage (NCBI taxonomy): Eukaryota > Metazoa > Chordata > Mammalia > Primates > Pitheciidae > Cacajao > Cacajao melanocephalus. The sequence goes on from CAUYLG010027133.1 coordinate 19,460, forward strand.
CTTAGGCCATGGCAAAGCCTTCCAACTCTAAGTTCTCTCTGTGTAAGTCCAGAAAATGAAACACTGACATGGAAACATCTTTCAAAAAGAAAAAAACATGTGGCTCTTTCATACACTAAAATAAAAAAGTATAAGGAGAAGAGGAGGAACAAATGAATGGAGAGCAAGGTGGAAAACAGGCAGAAAAGGAAGAGGGGACAGAGGGCTATAAATTTCATGAGGGCAGAAAACATGCCTGTGTCCCAGTGCCTAGCACAGTGCTGGGCACAAAATGGCACTTGACAAATGTTTGTTGAGTGAATAAAGAAAAAAATGTGGGCCGGGCACGGTGGCTCACGCCTGTAATCCCAGCACTTTGGGAGGCCAAGGCAGACGGAGCACCTGAAGTCAGGAGTTTGAGACCAGCCTGACCAACATGGAGAAACCCCGTCTCTACTAAAAAATACAAAATTAGCTGGGCATGGTGGCGCATGCTTGTTATCCCAGCTACTCGGGAGGCTGAGGCAGGAGAATCGCTTGAACCCAGGAGGCAGAAGTTGCAGTGAGGCAAGATCACACCACTGCACTCCAGCCTGGGCAACGAGAGAGACTCCATCTCAAAAAATAAAGAAAAGAAGGAAAAGCTGACACAGGATCAAGGAGGGAGAAGTTGCTCAAGAAGCATGCAGCTGCCCAGATTCCTCCTGGCCTTCTGCCGGGGATCTCCCTTGCTGCCCCCCAGCCCACAGGAGGAAGCAGGCAGCGGGCAGGGCCTGGCTGCACGGGGCACACGCTGCCGGGCAGGGTGTTGGCTGCACACGCGCCCCTTCTCTAAAGCAAGGCTCCTTGTTGGTCTCCTTCTCGCTTTCTTTTTTTCTCCTGAAAAACTTTGTTTTGATACAGGGAAGAGTCATTGATTTCATTTGAAACAATGCCCAACAGGATACGGCGTCTCAAACAGCTCTATGGCCCTTGGCAATTGTTGTGTGCAGGTGTTTCATGCAAGTGCCGGGCAGCACGTACAGCACTGAGACCCGGGCAGCATTGGGCGGAGGCCTGGAGAGTGGCCCAGGGCACACGGGGCTTATGGCACTGGGCCCCGTGGCGTCCCCTACACTCTAGGAATTCGACTCCTTCCCCCAGGCCTCCCTCACCCCTTGCTAACTTCACTTCTAGCCCCGTCTGTAGTGTAAAAGGAGTCGGCTTTTCCCCCTTGTTATTTCTATAACGCGGAACATAAAAACAAACCATAGTCCCAAGGAGAGAAATTTATCTGCAGTGAACAAAACGGAAGTAAGGAAGAAGGAAGACTGCTTGGTAACGACATACAAAAACAGGATGGACTTTGGCCAACAAAGGCTGTAACAAACGTGAACACTGACAGAGTAGAACAAAAAGTTTATCAATAAAAATCAGTACGTAGACACACACATTTTTAATCCAAGTTTCCAAGAATAAACAAGGAGTGTAGCACATGCAGAAGGGTCTCCAACTCACAGAACTTTCCAAGTAGGCCTGGACAGAGTTAAACAGAGTCTCCACTAGGCAGCAAGTACACTGCTAGCTACATATCCAACAGAAATGGAAACATGTCGGCAGGAAAATTCATACATGGATATTTATAGCAACATTACTCACAATAACCAAAAAATTGAAACAACTCACATTGAAACAATCGGTTGATGAATGGATAAATAACATGTGGTGTATCCATATATTGGGATGTTATTAGGCAATAAAAAAGAATGAATACACGAATACATGGATGTAACAGGATGAAACATGAAAACATTCTGCTGAGTGAAAGAAGCTATATGCAAAGGATCATGGATTGTATGATCCCTTTTACTTTTTTTGGAATGTCCAGAATAGACAGACCTATGGAGACAGAAAGTAGATTCGTATTTGCCTACGGCAGGGACGGGGATGGCAGAATTGGGGGGTAACAGCTAAGGTGTTCAGGATTTCTTTGGGGGAGTAGCACAAAGATTCTAAAATTGACTACGGCGATGGTTGCTCAGCTCTGTAAATATACGAAAAGCTATTGAAACATATACTTTAAACTGGTAAATTGTATGGAATATGTCCAGGTAAAGAAAAGCATATAAATAAAAAGGAGAGGTGGTTTCCTAAGCAGAGATAAGAAGGGTGCAGTGCGGCCAGTGGATGCTATTGACAAGGAAAGGATGAGGGAAGCGTGCTAAGTCTTGCAGTGCCAGGACTGATTTTCTCACTCCTTTTTGTCCTCACTGACTCTAAGTCTCTGCTCCAAGACTTTACCAAGAGGGTCCAAGAACCCCTCTCTCTTCCCACTATGTTTTTATAACGTAAATGACTGATAACTGCTTGAAGTGTTACCCTTCTAGAGATATTTCTATTTTCAGATCATAATCATAGGAAGGTAGACCGTTTCAACCTTAGGAACAATCTCTTCTACTGGATGTTTGTGTACTCTGTGGAGCCCTTTCAGCGCTGTAAAGTTGGAACCAAAAAGAAGGGAAGAACTCTGGGCAGGTCATACATTTCAGAAAAATTCCTTCTTTGCATCGTTAAATAACATGTTTGAGGGTTTTTTTGTTTTGTTTTGTTTTGTTGAGACAGGGTCTCGCTCTGTCACCAGGCTGGAGTGCAGTTGCGCAATCTCAGCTCACTGCAACCTCTGCCTCCCGGGTTTAAGCGACTCTCCTGCCACAGCCTCCCAAGTAGCTAAAACTACAGATGTGTGCCACCACACCCAGCTAATTTTTGTATTTTTAGTAGAGATAGAGTTTCATCATGTTGGCCAGGATGGTCTCTATCTCTTTACCTCCTAATCTGCCCACCTCAGCCTCTCAAAGTGCTGGGATTACAGGCGTGAGTCACCTCACCCAGCCTGTTTGAGGGTTTAAAAGATAAACAATTAGCCATCCAGGATGAATAAATTATCAAGAACAATTCAGCCCTGAGGTTTCTGGAGAACTGACATTTGACTGCTTTTCCCATTAAAGGTAACATGAGGCCCACATTCCCCATCTTGAGTTCCAGACAGCCATTCACAAGCTTCCAGCACATATGACAGCTGCTCCCTTCCACATCTGGACATTACCCTAGACCCTTCTCTAGGCCCTGCCTGATGTGACATCCCCTCTAATGCTCTACCATCCTGTCCAAGGCACCAGTGGCTGACCCAGGGCAACAAATGGCGCAGACCAAACTAGTGCCCGGCACACAGGTCACTGGGAAAGCCTTCTAAATCAGGCCCTGGATGAGCCTGTCTCCACTGCATGATCGGTAACAACTCGTTCCCATCAATAGGCCAAAAATAGTCCAGAAGAAAAACATGGTACATTTGTCCATCACACCAGCCATATTTTCTTACCCACACACACAAAAAATAATGGCACAGTGGAATCTCCTGACCTCCAACCAAAAGCTGAAACTGTTCCATGATGATGGCCACTATAAACTACGTAAAACACTACCTAGCAAACTGTCAAGATCCCTGTACTCCAGTAAGCCCAGAACAGTCAACTGGACCAAGGTAGCATCAAAAGCCCCAGAGGGTCAGTACCTGGAAGGTCTATGGCTTCTATTTACATTTTTTATTTGAATTCTCTCTCACCCAGTGTCCAATTACTCTCTAGCCCTTTCCCTGAGCCTGCCTTAATAAAATCTAGAACTAACTCAATGCCTAGCAGAGGCATAAGTGCTTCAAGAAATTGATAAGTCAGGTAATAAGTGAATGAACTAATGATTTCAGAAGTCAAATAGCTTTGAAATGAAGAATATTTTAATTCAGTCATCCCTATTTTTATCATTTCTCAACTTATCAACTTATTTAGGACCCTCTTAAAGTAGACATAGTCCCAGATTCATAGGGCTTGGAAGGGACCATAGATACGACTCACTCTGATTTTAAACTCTTGCAAAACCAGTGTCCCAGAGGCCATGTGAGGACACAGGCAGGAGGCCAGGGGGAAAGGCACCTGAGGTCCCCATTCCCATTTTGGTTAATACGTTAGGATAAGGCTAGCTGCTATAGGAAATAAACCGCAACATTTCTGTGGCTTAGCAACACAGAATTTTATTTTTTACTCATAAAATAGTTTGATGTCGGTGGTGTTTCTAGCCTGCTGCTGGCCCTTTGCCTCCTTCTGTCATGTTCTATCATCCCCACGGCCAGGAGACAGGAAGGGAGACTAGAGGGAGCACATCTGCTTCTTTACCACCTTGGCCTATACATTGGTCAGGGTCTTATCAGGGAAAAAAAGCCCAGCCATGTAATCCAATGGGGCAATGTAATATGGACAATAGCAAGAACCAAAAAGCCAAATAGAGGAGGTGAAGCAATCCAGAGATTCAGCACGAAGTTGCTTCCACTCATAGCTCACTCATCGCTTACTCATCTGAACCAGAGAAGGCTGCTGGGCATCTGAGACGATGGAAGAAGGGGCTCTTAGTTAAGAGCTGAAACCACAAATATGTCACCAGAAGCAAGGAGATCAGAGCTAAAATATCCTAGCTTCTCCCTTCCTCCCTTCCTCCAGTCTCCGGCCAGCCAGCCCACTGGCCAAACCTAGCCAAAGCTAGGGAAGGAAGCCTGGAAAATTGTGATTGGCAGGGACAGATTTCCAACAGCATGAGCAGAGCAGGTGATGGGCAAAAAAAAGGATCTAAGGGCAAGTGACAAACATGATCCATAGGTGACACACATCATTTTGCTCACATTTCATCTGTAAGGATTTGTTACAGAACCACACCAGATAGGTGCTGGGGAAGGTATTCCTTGGCTGGGCAGCTGCTTCACAGGCACATCACAGAAGGAGAAGCGCAAACTTAGTGGACAGTGAGCCATCTCTGCCACAGTTGGGTTTTCATAGATTTTCAATCCACTCAGCAGCTCCATTTTCACATGAGGCTGGCGAGGAACAGACCATGGTAATTAATTAAATAGAAAGCCCTGGTGACTCTCTAGACAGCACTGTTGTTCCTCCCTCCTCATCCCATCACTTAGACTGATAACTGGCGGGAAGAGGAGAAGTTGACAGCCACTGCTTGGTGCTCCTGAGAGGAAGGGGCTTCTGGTAGGTTCAAGAGTCCTGGCTCCTTAAGTGAACTGTTGATGACATGATTCTCTCATGAACTTTGAGGTGAACTGGGTGTATCTGAAAGCACGAAAGAATTGGTCAACAAGACAGATCTGGTTTCTGCCTTCATGGAGCTAATGCCTCTATTAGGACTTGAACGCTCAGTGCTATGCAGAAAAGACATGGAGCTCTAGGCCGAAGGGTTACAGATGGGTTTGCTCTGGGCACGCTCAATCCTCCAGCTTATTATACTTCAGCTCCAAATATTTATTTTTAGGTCAGGCTTCCTCTGCCATCATCTTAAAGGTATGCTTACATTCTTAGTCTCTATATTTATATTCCAACCAATACAGATAGCTTCTCACTCTTTAATCTTCAACAATCCATTCGCATCAACTATTTTTGGGGCACTCCTGACCTCCAAGTAGGTAGGCTGAGGCCCCTGTCCACGTCAGCCAGAGCAGCTCCACGTGGACCTGTTTTATATATTGGGCTATTTATCTAATCTGGATTAAAAGCTCACAAACCGTGTATCTAGCTTCTTTCTCCCTTTTACATGTGAGAAAGTGGAAGTTCAGTGAGACAAGGAGACGTGGCTGAGTCTGCATACGGCTCACGTGTCATGGAGACAGGCGTATAATTCAGGGTCCAAACCCCAACACAATGTCCTTGCTACTCTTCTCAGGAATCCCAAACAAGAATAGTTTCTAGAACACATGTTCCTCATGGAAAGTGCCAAGAAATTCTCTGCCTCTGAAGACTACACACAGGGGAAATGTTCTGCAGAGGTGCTCATTTCCTTGTTAATTGGGATTCCTTTGATTTCAAGTGACAGAAATCCACTGAGACAGCTTAGGCCAAAAAGGGAGACGATTATAAGGGTCTCATGGAACTCAGGGCAGGAATACAGCTAGACCCCAGGTATGTACTGGAGCCAAGCAAGGATCCAAGAGCTTTGGAAATCTCTCTCCACATACTACTTTGGCTTTTTGTGCACATCCACTTCATCTTCTATTCTCTGCAGGCCAGATTTTTCTACTTTGCTATTCATATGACAGAAGACAGAGTCCTACCAGCCCCCGAGGTTTATATTCTAAGGCTCCTGGCATCCCACGCACTCATTTTTTGGTCAGTTTTAATGGAATATCATTTATATACAACCAAATGGACTCTTTGTCAAGTGTATAATTCATGAGTTTTGGCAAATATATACAGTCATGCAACCGCCACCATAATTAAAATATAAAAGATTTCCATCATCCCAAAAATCCTTTGTGTTCTTATCAGTTAATCTTCTTCCCCAACTTTCAGCTCTGGAATCTGTTTACCATTAGCAGTAGTTTGACTTTTCTAGAATTCCATATAAATAAAATCATAACAGCACGTAGTATGACCTGACATAATGTTTTGGAGATATATCCATGTTCCTGCTGTGAGTACTGGTGGTAAGTTCCTTTTGGTTGCTCAGTAATGTTACATTGTGTAAATACGACACAATTGGTTTATCTATTGTTGATAGATATTTGGATAATTTCCAGTTTGGGGCTATTGTGAATTAAGCTGCTATGAACATTCAGGTACAGGTCTTTGTGTGGACATGTTTATGTTTTCATTTCTCTTGGGTAAATACTTAGAAATGAGATTGCCAGGTCACATTTTAAATGTGTGTTTAACTTTATAAGAAACTCAAAGTGGCTTTGTTTTCCAAAGTGACTGTACCATTTTGTGTTTCATTAGTAACATATACTGCCTCACACCCTCTCAAACAGTTGATATGGTCAGTCTTTTTAATTTTAGCCACCCTAATAGCCATTCTAGTGGTACTTCATTGTGGTTTAAATTTGTATTGTCTTAATAAATAACATTTAGAGTCTTATGTGTTTCTTTGCCATCCATATCTCTTGTTTCGTAAGGAGCTTAATTCTTTGGTCAGTTCTTTGTTTTCTTCTTGAGCTGTAAGTTTTCACATGTTCTAGATATAAGTCGCTTATCAAACACACGTTTTGCAAATATCTTCTACCAGACTATGGCTTGTCTTTTTCATATTCTTAACAGAACATTTCAAAAGCAGCTTTTAATTTTTACGAAGTCCAAATTTATCTATGTTTTTCTGTTTCCTACATACTGTGACCAATCAAGGAAATCTTTGCCCGATCCAAGGTGACAAAGATTCTTTTCTGTGATTTCTCCTGAAAGCTTACAGCTTACATCGGTGATCCCCTTTAAGTCCATTTTTATCTACAGTGCATCTCTCACTTGCTTTGACTCACAGTCTTTCTCTCCCTTCCCAAGACCTGACTATCTGGGTGGGACTCTGACTGGGGAGCTTGGGTCAGGTGTTTATTCATAAACCAATCTATATGGCCAGAGCCAGGGAAAAGTCTCTTGACCTGAGCTTGATCACAGCCAGCTCTGGTCCAGTCAGCACCATCCAGACCTCCAGGGTTCTGTGCAGAATATGGCTGCCATGAGGCCCATGTGGTTGCAGAGAGGAAATCAGTAACCAGAGAATGGGGATATATTACAGATTATATTAGGTTATATTAGGGAAGATAACCTAATAAGTCTATATACCCTGCAATCTGGCTCTACCATTTTAAGCATTTTAAGCAATTAACTTAGAATATGACAACGCTTCTTATTATTGAATGAACAGATCTTACCAAGATTCAAACACCATTTTTCATATTGCCCACCAAACTCCTAGTCGTGCTCTCATGCCCAACCTACTAAAATACCACCACCATCGTGAAGACTGTGAGGAACCGTTAGCAGAGTTAATATGACTACAGCACTTAAAACATATTTGTCTTCTCCAAAAAACAGTTAGCTCCTTGTGGACAAGAACCTTATGCTGTTTGCCTCTTTCTCAACAGCTAGTTTAATTCATGGCATGCAATATTTTGGGGTAGTTGCTGAATGCTGGGTTGCCCTACACTATCTGTCAAATAATTTATTTGGTAATGAGAGAGGAACAACTTTGAAGACTCTCGAGTGATGGAATTGCCTTGCGGAATTTTTTATAAGAAAAATCCTCACTTGAGATTGATGGCTGATTCACACTCAATGGGGAAAAAAATAAAGGTAGAGAATCCAATATCAATCTCACTCTGACTTTTCACCCTTGCCCAGGGGAAACATAATTCAAATGCTTCCTCGCAGTCACCATGCACAATGTTGAGCTGGATCCCACTTGCTACAGAATAGTTAGCATCGTCACTAAAAAGCCCCAAGGCCCATGGTGTCCACTGCATTTAATCTCACGTCATTCTTATTAACAACACAATTGCTACTTTGCTGCCTCAGATGCTCAAAGAATAGCAAATATTAGGGCCAGGGCATGGGTGTTTATGGCAACAAACTATGATAAATGAAACATCGTGGAAAGCCTTCAAATAGAGGTTTCTAGATAGGACTTAAGGCAGAAATTGCCGAGAGGCCAAGTAGAAGATAATCAGGTCAGCCTAATAAGTTTAAATAAAAACTGCTGTTATGGAAACGTATTTGAACCCTGCTGGTATTAAAAATGAGCACAAAGGCTATGATTGCCACACATTCTTTGATTTCAAAATAAAACTCTCTGATTGTTTAGAATGGAACCTTTAAATAAAAGAATATGTAGACATGGAGAGGAAATTTCCAAAATAAAACCCTTAAACAAATCTTAAGTAGTAATGGAAAGTGCACATCCTGCTTCCATTTTAACTGCCAAAGGAGGCTCTTTGAAAGATACATATGTCTGAAGCTGAAAGACTCCAGGGTATGTGAGAAGAACAGAGAATGAGCTTTGCCTGGGCTCCTAGAAGCAGACCACGATAATTAATTAATCTGTGGGCCCCCATCCTTCTAGAGTCCCTATGGGGGACCCACCCTTGCTTCCCATTGACCCCACCCCTGTGTGCGGCATATTTGAGTAATTCTGCTGAAGTTTTTCTTGCATATGCAACATTGAGAGTGGGTAAACAGAAATGATGTCTGGATTCCTCCAGCAAAGGGCAGATGACTCTGATTTAAGGAAAACTAGATTAACAGATAACTCAACTATCTGGATAAGAGGTAGAAGAAAAGCAAAGGATGATTTTTTTTTAATTGTTTAGACTTGGTCAGAATCAAAGACTGGATGACTCAGAAGAGGGGCCCTCAGTCTAAACTAGAGGGGATGCTGGCAGCAAGAGCTACCGCTTCCTCCTTGGTGGGCTACCGCCTGAGAGACTCTACCACCATCCAGGAGGTTCTGGACTTTATGTGGACTTGATACATCATCCTAGGAAGCACTGTGATCTAGCGGCTTAACTCTTGCCCATGGATGCGTGGGTTATGTACTTGTATTTGATTTCCGTTTCCTGTGATTTTTCTGCCAGTTTGGGGTATGGGTAGGGGGTATGAAAGGAAATAAAGTATAAGCTAATTGAGCTTATATAACAAATTCCAGGAAACAGAAAATTTTATATGCTTGTTACTGCACTAATTTAGCCACCATTCTTATGAACTGAATTTCAAAAAAAAAAAAATCGTTTAAGCAATTGCTATTGGCCAGGCATGGTGGCGCACACCTGTATTCCCAGCACTTTGAGAGGCCAGGATGAGTAGATCACGTGAGGTCAGGTGTTCGAGACCAGCCTGGCCAACATGGTGAAACCCCATCTCTACTAAAAATATAAAAATTAACTGGGCATGGTGGCAGGCACCTGTAATCCCAGCTACTTGGGAGGCTGGGCAGGAGAATCGCTTGAACCCAGGAGGAGGAGGTTGCAGTGAGCCAAGATCTCGTACCGCAATCCAGCCTGGGCAACAGAGGAAGATTCCATCTCCAAAAAAAATGCTATTTTAGAAGTCTCTAAAGTTTACTAACATTTGATACTTTAGTATCATTTGTGATTATGTTTTTATCTCTTTTTCTTTGCTGGTGGAATTATTTGCTGTTCAAATTTTAGAACGTAGATAATTTACTTACAATGGTACTTCTCACACTGAGTTTTGGAACTCTGGGAAATTTCTAGAAATCAGATCCACTGAACAATCCACAATTTTGTGATGCTGGTGTCTCTGAGCTATCTGAATGGGTAAACTGGCACTTCTTATTCTAAATAAGAAATAGCTACCTAAACAGTTACCCAAAGTTTGTGTTTTTTCAATTGTCAAAATACTTCTACCTCTCACCAGAAAGTAAGTGCTGTGGTTTGAAAAATGAAATTTGAGGAAGATATATATGATGGGCAAATAAGCTCTCTATTTATTTGTCCAAACTTTGTATCTGTCCTATAAAACCCAACTGCAAGTGACTTAATCAAAGGTTAATTTGGTAGAAAGCAATTTGGCTAAAAGTAAATTTGTCAAAATGAAAGAATGTAGTTGATATAAAAATTTGATTGAAAAATATTGACTCAAGATCTTGATATTTTTCTTCAAATATTACTAACTCTGAAGCTGCCCTCCCTGGGTCTCTTCTTGAGAATCATTACAATTTTGTTTATCTTTAAAAATTCAGGTTCATTTTTAGCCAATCATTCCTTCTCTGTTCTGTTTGTGATTGTAAGAATTTGAAACTATCTAAGCGTCTAATGGTAGAAGAAGTCCCACACTTGAGCTGCTACTAAAATCCATAACCTTCAACCTTAGCCAGCAAACTTTCACTTTGTCCTCAACCCACCCCAATGCCACCTCCGCCACCCTCACTCTCAACAGATGGCTTTGCCTCCTTCTTTACAGAGCACCAGGCATGAAGCTTCACATTCGTCTTGGGCCATCTGAAACCTTACCTGCCTCTGTCTGTCTCAGTAACAGAAGGCTCTGCCTTTAGCCACAGCTGTTCCTCCTGGGCTCTGAAGCTTCTCTCTCTCTCTCTCTCTCTCTCTCTCTCTCTCTTTCTCCAACAATCATCCTCTCTCTGTCATATGCCATCAATCTCTCTCCTTTACTCAATTGGCATGTAAACAATCATAAGCCTCTTCATACTAAGGCAATAAGGACTCTTGGCCTGACATTCTCCTCCATCCCCATTCCTTCCTCCCCTTCACAGCCAAACTTTCGTATGGCATCGTCAGCTCTTTCTACTTCTACCTGCTCCCTTCCCATTCTCTCCTTCGCCCACCCTAGTCTGGCTTTGGCTAAGACTGCCAAGGCCAATGGCTACCATTCTGCCCATGTTCCGTGGGCATGTTTCTGTGCTGATCCTAACTGACCTCTCCACATTATTGGCTGCCAAGTATTCCCTTCTTAGCAAAACCTCATTTCCTTGGCTGCCATGACACCTAACCTTTCTGACTTTTCTTCTCCTTCTCCATCTCCTCTGGGGGCTCTTCTTTTCCCACTCACCTTCTGAAGGCCATCGTTTCCCAATCCCCTCCTTCACACTTCTGCTCCGTTCCCTCTCCAGGCTGTCTGACCCACCACAACCCACCTTTATCCTGCGACCTTCAGCAGAACGCAGTGGTTAAAGATGTGGATGCTGAGTCTGAATTCCTTGTTGCATCACTCACTAGCTGTTTTTACTCTTTTACCCTCTTAAGTCTCAGCTTTCTCATCAGTAAATGGGAATAACACCTAAGTCAGAAGGTTATTGTAAGGATCAAGTGTGATGATGCATCATGTAAACAATTAGCATAATGCTTGGAAATGCACTAATAATTAGCCCAGTAAGTGTTATCTATTATTATTATCTTGCAATGAGCTCCAGAACGTCTGGAAAGCTAAAAATACATAGCTCATTACCAGAAATAATACCACCTCACTACTAGTAGATCACTGAGACTAGAAGATGGGGCACAGCTGCTCTTTCTTCCTCAGCTCCCCTTCTAGTCCAGACACAGTTTGCCTTGGGTAGGATCATAGGATGTTCTTCTTTGCCCAGTCTCAAGTTTTCTTTGTTTTCTACCCCTCTGTCCTCAGTCAGGGTCCCAGCTCCACCCTGCCAGCATCACCTTACATGGCATGAACTGTTGCCAGCTCTCCCCTTGGTGGGCACCTCTCTACCACCCTCCACAGAAGGAGGTCCCACAAACCTATCTCTAGCTAATAATAATGACTGCCTCTCTCAGCATAATTTGATGTTTGTTCATACCATAAGATTCTCTGCATCTGGGGTGAAGATCAGAAGGGACAAAGAGGGTAAAGAGGACAGAGAGGTTTATCTGCCATCAGTATTTATTATTATCCCATCATAATTAATAAGTATGACAATATATATCCAGAGACATACATTTAGATCCAACATCCCCCTGTGCTTCAGACTAGAATATACAATAGCCAAATTTACAGCCACTAAAATGTCTTACTAAACCTTAAACTCAATATACATAATACCAAATTAATTATCTTTTCTCCTGAAACCATTTCTTCTATTATAGCTACCACCTACCCAGATGAGCAAGCCAAGAACTCGGGAAACTTCCTAGCTTCCTTCTCATCCCTAGTCCCCTCATGCACTTCTTCCTCCTAAATATCGCCTACTCTTCATCATCCTTGCAACTACTCACAAGCCAGATCTCACCTCAAGTCTTGCCTTGCACCAATTTAGTTCTGAACTAGATGACCTGAGTGGCTACAGCAACGTGACCTTACCTCTGTGCTGGTACTATCACGCTGTGGGGCAGCTGCAGGCCTCAAACACAACCATCTTTACACTCTCAGTATCTAGGAGCAGGCCTGGTATCTACTGCGTGCAATACAAACGTGGTTAAAACAGGCCTGGTGCGGTGGCTCACGCCTGTAATCTCAGCACTTTGGGAGGCTGAGGCGGGCGGATCACTAGGTCAGGAGTTCAAGACCAGCCTGGCAAACATGGTGAAACCCCATCTCAAATGAAAATACAAAAAATTAGCCGGGTGTGGTGGTGCGCACCTGTAATCCCAGCGACTTGGGAGGCTGAGGCAGGAGAATCACTTGAACCCAGGAGGCAGAGGTTGCTGTGAGCACAGATCACACCATTGCACTCCAGCCTGGGTGACAGAGCAAGACTCTGGCTCTGGCTCAAAAAAAGAAAAAAATAGGAGGGAAGGAAGGAAAGAGTGATACGAGCAAGGATAAAAGAAGAAACCTCTTCTATGGAAAAAGTTCATTTTTCATCTTACAAGTTTTTCTTTTGCAGAGTATTTATGAGCTTCTATTTGAGGTGTCAAATACTCAGACCCATACATACTTGCCTCTTCTGTCATGCTGAGCTTGCTCTGAGGATTAGGGCTTCAGTGCATTGTGAAATCCCATGAATTGTTGTTTACAACTTACGGGAAGAAAGTAATAAATGCCTCCTGAGGCTTCTCTCTTTACCTTGAATATTTCCTACTCTGACTTCTCCTTAAGGCCCACGTCCAACTCCAGGTTTCATTGGGCCTTCTTCTAAGCTTCCAGTCCTACCTATGTGCTTCCTCTTGGCTCCTTATTTTTCCACAGGAAGGAATTGGTTTAGAAAGATTTTGTGTTTAGAAAGATTTTGCTTGGAATAATGAAGAGCTTTCAGAGACACAAGGGCAGGCATACAAGATGAGGTGTGCCAGGGAGTGGTGCCCCTGAAAACGAAGGTGATCTGTCTCTCCAGTTCAGGTTCTCCACACCTCCCAGTAAATCATCTTGCCTTTGATGCTAAGATTATTCTACATTAAACTGGTTGAAATGTTTCATTAATTAACCCAGCAGATTTCCATTGCTTTTAAACTATCTATTAAACAGGATTTCACCTTTTTCTATTGAACATTTTAATAAGATTTGAACAAATCAGAATTTTTCTTTTTTTTTTTTTTAAAAAAAGCATGACTCATATCTTTATTGCAGCACTATTCACAATAGCAAAGTCGTGGAATCAACCTAAGTGTCCATCACGGTGGACTGGATAAAGAAAAGGTGGTTCACATCCATCATGAAATACTACACAGCCATTTAAAAAAGAACAAATCATGTCCTTTCCAGCAACATAGATGCAGCTAGAAGCCATTATCCTAAATGAAATAACACAGAAGCAGAAATAAGTGGGAGCTAAACATTGGGTACACATAGTCATAAAGATGGAAACAGTAGACACAGGGGACTCCAAAAGAAGGGAGGAAGGGAGAAGGGGGAAAGGTTGAAAAACCACCTCCTGGTTACTCTATTCACTATTTGGGTGACGGCATCACGAGAAGCCCAAACTCCACCATTACACAATATACTCATGTAACAAACGTGCATATGTACTCCCCAAATTTATAATAAAAATCTATAAATAATTCATTAAAAGCATGCACTGTTTATCCAGGGAGGCGCATAAAACACCAATGCCCACTTGTCAGAAGAGATTTTGGAAGTGGATTTCAGTGAAATTGGTATATTTTGTGATTCTCTCAGCAGACAACTTGCACAGTAGCTATATCCTTTCAAAGTTAAATTTATGATGGTAAAGAGAGGCTTCATCACATATAACAGCCACCTGTCTGAGAAAGAAAAGCACTTTGCTTCCAGATATACCAGCAGAAGCAGTATTACCATTTCAATGCACACGTTCTTCTGCTTTCGGCAGTATCTAAATACTCCCTGAGTTCCCATGGATTCCCTTTTTGTTCCTTGTGACTACAGAATGGTGATCCAATTTGGATCTGTTCTCATCCTTACACATGCAACATACATACATACGTACACACAATGCTTGTATTGTCCACAGAAAATGAGATGTTTTCTTACCAGAGGTTCACTGTCAACAGAATCTTGGGCACGGATAGCTTATCAATGGTTTCAGTTATTCTTACAGGTATTAAGTTGCCCGAATGCAAGCTGGATGAGCATATCAATTTCCATCACTCTTCTGAAGCCACTTCCTCAGGGATTACTAGTCACTATACGGCTGCCCATTTTAACACCCTCTTCTCTGTCCCCACCTTAATCAACCTCCCTACAGCAGTTGACAACTAACTCTGTCTTGAAGCCCCCTTGATCCATGGCTTTGGTGACACCACTGAGTCAGTCTTGTTCCTACACAGAGCACAAGCCAAGAGAATGTGTACGGAACTGGGATTGGAAGTTCTTGAACCTATAAATTAACTATGTGGGAATAAGAGACACATATCTTTTTGTCTAAATTGTATCCATAGATATATACCAGAAAGTGGGTCATTGTAGAGTCCTGCCCCTCCCCTGAGAAGAGGGACTCAGAAGAAGAAAGAAGGGTTAATATTCTCTACCTCAGGAATGAAAGCAGGGCTTCAAGGCAAATTCTACTTACTATCTCAGCAAACGAGTCAGGAACAGAGCGGGAATCAAAACTATGTAAATTTTTCAAGATTCTCTCATTCTTATGAGTTTGTTAGTTTTATTATTCCCATTATATTAGGCAGTAGCGATTAGGAGTCAAATGTATTTCAAAAATAAACCAACAGTAAATAAGACGGCCTGGTTGCTTGTCTTCAGGGACCTAGAGGAATTAGACGGAGCTGCAGACACCACATCCCTCTGAGAGACAGAACCTCAAGGGAGTCACAACAGGCAATGCCACACCCAGGAGGAGAAGCAGCAGGTTGTGTGCCTAAGACCTCTTGCACATGACAACTGGTCTGGTCTAGCAAGAATGGGAGGGGTGGGTAGAGAGATTCTCAGTCTACTCTGCCAGTTCCTTTTCCTTCATCCTTCTCTTAAATGCTTAAGATTCTTAAATCTCTATCCCCAGCTGTGCCCCCTCTCCTGACTCCAGACCCACATTCCTGTTGATCTACTGTACACAGGCACCCCTAGCTCAGAATATGCAAAATGAACTCATCACTCTTCCCACTTTCATCCAATATCTCTCCCTTCTTCAGTATTCTTGATCTCAGTGGAAGATACTGACAATCTCCAAAGCACCAAGGCCAGACATGCAGTACTGTCTCAAACTATCCTCCTCCTCCTCCTCCAGATGCAGTTCATCATCAAGATTCTTCAGTTAGATTTTATGTGTCTCATTCTTTTGCTTCTCACAGTCCCCTTCTATCTCAGGCTCTATATTCTCTTGTATGACTATCACAATAGTTCCCTAACTGCTCTTCCCATCTCCAACACGTGGCAGGTATGGTTTTTACAGTTAATCCTCACAACTCAGTTGAATTCATTTTTGTACTACACTGTATATAGTTCTTGAGCCTTTATTGCCATTGATGGTGGGAAAACTTAAGCTTGTCAAATTTAAACTACAGTAATGCCATCATCTCTGGTCTGAAGTTCTTCCTAATGCCCAACTCCTACTCCCTGGGATGACTTCCCCAGATAAACTACCCACATTCACACCCTTGTCTCAGACTCTGCATTCTGGAGGAACCCAAAGTAAGACCTCTCTTGTCCTATAGTCAGGAAAGCTTCAAAGCTACATTTTACTTTCCCCTATGTGCTTCAAATGACCTAAGCTCTACCAAGCATCACGTAAGACTGTAAGAACCTAAATGACCCATGTGGGGGACGGTGACACAAGGCAGACAGATCAGTGTGGCTGCCAAGGCTCTGTTCTTCTGCAGTAGCTGTGGCTGAGATTCTTGTCCCCTGTTCTCAGCTCACAGGTGCCAAGTGACGAGCAGAGGCTCTAGTCGGGTTTCCAGAAGCCCCATTACCTGGTATGGTTGGAGCTTCTTTGAGCTGCACTGCTCCAGGCTGGATACCGGCCAACCTTGGTTCTCTGGTCTTCCTGGAATTTCCAGAAGCTACCAATACCCCATAACAAGTCATTTTCTGCTAAAATTAGCCTTCATAATTCTGTTTTCTGAGACTAAGAATCTTGACCCAATATAGTCATTTAAAGTCTCATTCAATGATAGATATTTATTTTTGTTTCTTATAAAACAGAGGAGCCATCACTCTACGGTTACTGTTGAGCAAAAATAAATCCCTTGTATGTTGAAAGAAGTTTTTACACCAGGAGGTTTTGTTTTTAGCTCTCATATTTCTATCTATGGGGATTCATTCAGATAGCAGTAATCAATGATTAGCTATTAATCATGAAAGCAAGACTTTTATGAGCCTTGGTATACATATAAGGCCCTATTCATACCTAATATATTCTAATAATAATAGCTATATCTTCAGTGCCTATTGTGCGTCAGTTACTGATATATTCTCAATATCTGACATCTGATTAATCCTCCCAACTGCAAAAACCAAAGTTCAAATTACACAAATTGTTGACAAATTCAGTGTTTTAACCTACCCAACTCTTTCTGACCTCAGTCAAGCCTATGCTCTCTCCCCTGTGCTATGTTCCTCTCTGACTAAAGACCTTACCATAATCTGAGCCACACACTTCAGGTTGGGGCTAAGGCTTCCAGTTGACATTACTCTGTAAGTCAAGTTCCCAGGGGAAGTGCTGGGTTCAGGGAATACACATGCTAAGTCTAGGCATCCTTCTCAAAGACAGACCTGCCTATTGGTCTACCTGTTGAAGGAAATCACCAAAAATTCCCCTCAACTCACAGTCTCTGTATGAGGTAGAATTATGTTCTGTGGTAACAGAATAATCTAAAACAAATATAATTTAAACAAATTAATTTTTTTCTCTTTCACTTTCAAGAAAGTATAGAGATTGGTTAGTCCAGAGCTGGAATGGGGTGCCACACTCTCAGAGACCCAGGCTTCTCCTATCTTGCTATTTCCCTGCAAGTGGCTTCCATTCCCAAGTTTACCTCATGGCCCATAATGGCTGCTGGAGTTAAGCATTTACATCTATACTCCTATCAATAGGAGGAAGAAAGGGAAGAACAAAAGCACACACTTAAAGAGTTCCTTTAAGGACATCTCTTGTAAGTTGCACTCACCACTTTCACTAATATCCATTAGACAGAACTAATGGTCCAGAACTAACAGAGCCAGTGGTCCACCATAGCTTTATTGTGGGCATCTCTGTGCCAAAACAAACATCTGGGTTTCTATTATTGTGGAAGAAAGGGAGAACACACAACAAAGGATAATTGCTGGTCAGGCATGGTGGCTCATGCCTGTAATCCCAGCACTTTGGGAGGCTGAGGTGGGTGGATCAGTTGAGGCTAGGAGTTCAAGACTAGCCTGGCCAACACCCTATCTCTACTAAAATTACAAAAATTAGCTGGGCATAGTGGTGCATGCCTGTAATCCCAGCTACTCAGGAGGCTGAGGCAGGAGAATCACTTGAACCCAGAAGGTGGAGGTTGCAGTGAACCAAGATCACACTACTGCACTCCAACCTGGGCAACACTGAGACTCTGTCTCAAAAAAAGAGAGATAATTGCCAACACTGAGACCAGAGTCTTTCATATAAATGGTTCATTTGGTTCCTTAAATAATTTTTGCTTTTGTTTTGTGATGCGAACAAAAAAGAAAAGCCAGTTTGTCTTCTGAAAAACAGGTCAAGTCTTGGAGAAATGGGGATGATGACGACTTCCATCCTATTATGTCAGAAAATAGAAATCCAGCAACAGCAACTTGCCTGTTGCCAACCAAGCTTTCTCAAATGTCTACTAGTTATATTTTCAGCTTTTCAGGAAATCTCTCTCTTTAAAATGACTCCACAGCTACCTCTCCGCAGGAATTAAATTCAGCAGGAATCTTCAGTCCATGGTGGCAAAAGCTGAACATAGGGCAGAGGTGACAAACATCAGGTCTCAAAGCCGTCATTTCATCTCCATAAACTATTTACTCTGGCCTTTTCCTTTCATTTCTCTCCATTTTTTGTATGACAGAGTGTTAATCACTTTTCATGTGCCAGCTCATTTACTCATTCATTCAATAAACATCAAGAACTTTTTAGGGCCATCCTTAGGGAAACTCACCATTTACTGCATGAGACCAGCCTATGAACAAATCATTGTGAAATCATGTGGTAAGTGCTACACAGAGGAATAAAAATGTCCTGTGGGAACCTAGAGGATTTCTGTGTCACATACTAGATAGCTTTTGAGGGGGTTCTTGATTCATCTTTGAATCCCCAGTACCAGAAATAAAGTAAATATTTGCTGAATAAAAAACTTAATTATTCTTTAACACTTGGTTCTCAGAATCTTCCCGATGAGAATGAAACTGTTCTGTTGCTCTATAGAAGCACTCAATAAGAAATAGAACAGTTCTTTCCAGGAGCCGCCAGGCTGCTGAAGAACAGATAAATCTCCTACCCACCCTCCAAAAAAAAAGGTTTCTTCATCCATTCTATTTAAAGATTCTGTAAAATCATCTATTGTTGTGTTTGATCATCCCTATAGTAAGTAAGAATATCCATATAAAAGAGATTTCTCTCCTACTGGAATTTGAATTCATTTCTCATTTTAAAATCTAGTAAGACGCAAAAACAAGAAATGTTATAAAGATTTGCTGGCTTATAAAGAAGGCTGTAAGTACTTAACATATGTGAGTTCCTTTCTTTTTCTTGGGTAACATAACAATCTGGTCAAAAAAATCACTTAGTTAGAAATAAAATTTCCTAGAAACAATTTTTGCCTGTATTCCAGAATGGGGTGTGTAATTTTAATTTTAGCCATTTGTTTTTATTCTAAGCAGCCTGTAATAATAGCAAGTTAGAAAAGATAGCTGTTCAACAGTAAGGAACGGATTAAAAATATATAAGTTACAAAATAGTATGTATAAATACACAAAAATTATAAAATATAAACTGATATGCAAATTGAATTTTCTAAGACTGAATAGCAAAATGTTTTATTTCATGAAAATAAAACAGGTTTAATTCACTAAAGATAAATCAGAAAGTTTTTTCAAAATCTCAGAACATTTTCCTTTGTTTTACTATTTTAGGGGTTTCTTTTACTTAATGCAAAAACAATGCATACTCATTTCTATAATTTACAAAGGAATTAAAAATGTAACAATAACCTATAACTATACATATCAGAAATAACCAGTTAACAAATTAGTAGATATCATTTTTCATGTATATATTTGGTTTTTATAAAAATGGAATCATATCCAACATGCTGTTTTATAACCCTCCAAAAATTATATATCCCCCCAACTATGCTAGCTTGATGACATAGTTAATACAATATGTTTATCCTCAGAAAGAGTTTTCAGAAAAACTGGAGATCAATACAGAGTAAAGCCACGGTGGAAGAAGCTGGTGAACTCCTGAACTCCTGTAACACATTAAGGAATCATCCTGAAGTTTGAGTCCTGAGTCCTGTTCTGCACCAAATATGCTAGGGACAAAGGCTCAGTCCTTCTGAGCCTCCATTTCCTTCCCTATAACATGAGGATAATCATGCTTGTCTCTCACAAATGCTCTAACAAATGAGATCGACTTTTTAATCACCTTTGAGTTGTAGAAAAATAGCATCATAGTATTTTATTATGTTGCAGCCTGCTCATTATTAGTATTATTATTATATTAACTGGCTTTGAATTTTAAGTTCTCCTTTTCAGGATACTTTAGCTGATTAGCTATGACACTTTTATCATTACTGGATTCTGTTGTTATTGTTTAAGAGTCTCTTGCTTTTAACTGACTTGAATAAACCTTCTCAATTCTTTTTTATGGACTTTTTGTTTGTTTGTTTGTAAATTCTTACACGGACAGTAGGCTACTAGGGAGTAGAGGCTGGGTTTTACATTGCCTCGGTATTTCCTGCGCCATTTTTCTGCTGCCCTCCCGGACCTGCACCGTCAGGATTTCTGCCGTGCCCACGCCTACAGTGAGTCCTGGGTGTGTGGGGGACACTGTTGTCCCACAGAAGCCTCCCTTTGTAGAGGAATGAGAGGTACAGGCCACCGAGACTTGTGGGAAGTTATTCAGATGGGAATTGCCAATGCTGGGAAGTGAATCTTGCTGCCAGGAAAGACTGATGCAGCCAGGAACCCCTTGCTGAAGGTTACCTGAGGCCATTTCATCAGTAACCTCTGCTGAACTGTATGTAGCACAAGCACTGGGAAAAGGCCAAAAATTAACACTAAGCCACCCTATCTCCAGCCTTCACTCAGCCTTTATAATGTCCAGGCCTCAGATCCCACAGCCTGGGATCCCTTGATCTAAACTATGGTCACTCCCTTCTTTGCTCATTTAAGCCGCATTCTCTTTACCAAATACCATGAAATCTACTCAAGGTACAACCAGGGTACTATATAATACAGGTACTAGTCTACTGATGACACATAGGATTTTTCTAAACTAAGTAAGATTATTTTTCCTCTTTTAACTCTGTATGTTTCTTATTCTTCTAATTCCAATTTTAATTTTTCTTCAAAATCTTCCTTTTTAAAATTCTTCTTGAGTTTCTGTTTCAGAAAATGAACTCAAGTCACTTGTACTAAGAGAAAAGGAGCCTCACTTGGGAATTCACAGTCAGCACTGAGGAGGTGGGGTCTTTCATAGGCATGTCAAGATTTCTGTCCCTCAGGACAGACAGGCCTGACCCTCAGTCCCCCTTCTCCCCACTCATAACCTTTGAGGACCAGCAGAGACCCAAGCTTTGAAAACAATCGGTGAGAAAACAGGTGTCTTCCGGAGAGCCCAGTGCTTCCCAGATGGGAGACGCGATTAAAGGGACAGGAAGTGTGACTGCTCCTCAGCAAAGCCAGGGACAGTCTGAGAAATATGCTATTCTTATGAAAGTGCCAAGGTTATTATTAAATGGATGGAAACTATTGTTCATAAAGGCACTTGTACAGACATGAAACTCTCTTTACAGTCTAGTTTAAATTTATCTCAAAACGAAGTGGTGTCAATGAAGAGTTGGACTGCTTCCCTACCATGTTTTCACCACACACGAACACCACGTAAATCTCCCAGGCCCAATTCCAGATCCTCCCCAAGTGGCAGCTGACGTCCCCTCCCTGACTTGCCCTCTGTGTGCCTCGGTGCTCCAGAGACCCATTTTGAAATACCCGAAAGTAAAAAGCATCCCCACTTTAGAAATTCGCCCTTCATTCATCACCACGAAGCTTTAGAAACAATGGCAAAAACAAAGTTACTAACTGTAGAGTCCCGTGAGTGTCCAACTCACTTTAAAACAGCATTTTCCAGTCACCTTCCTGCCTTCTCCTTTTCCAGAGTGGATCCTTGAGCATAGTGACCTCAGCACCTTAGGCTAGCAGGAAAGCTGCCTAGATTCCCTGGGGCATGTCAGAGCCTGGGGCAGGAAGCCACATAAGGTCTTGTCGTGTAACCCCTGGCCTGGTCTGGTTTACTCACGCTCCCTCTTAAGTAAATTGCATGTTACAGAACCTGGTCCCAGAGCGTGGGAACCACAGTGACTCACATCCCCGACACCTGAGTCAGGTGGAAGGTTTCCTAGTGCAAGAAGCAGAAAGAGACTAGAGTTTATGTTTTGAAAAGGCCAGAAATAGACCGTGAAGTCCCAGTGATGGCAAAGTGGTTCTAATGTTGAAACTCACGATTTTAGGCATCATCTGGCATTTAAGGCCTCCATATACTAGGAAGATTTAAGTGTGCGCCCACCTACAGGCCGGAGTTGTACTGGCTCAGAGTTTCCCCAACCCAGCCACCTATCAGAACCCACTAGGCTGCTTTTCATGAAACATAAACTCCTAGATCCTCAGAATGACTAAATCAGAATTTCCAGGAATGGGGCATGGAATCTGAATTTTTCCAAGCTCCCTGGAGGGGCCTAGTTGCAGAGCTAGGTTTGGAAATGGCTGTACTAGATGACCTTCCATACACTCTTCCTCAATCCTAGAGACCTATATGAGTTATTATCATACGGCCTGCCTACATGCTCCCAGACATACACACTAAAATGCACTTCACTGAGAATAACTAAGAAAAAGGAAATGATAAAACAGAAACACAAATTCATTCCAATATAAGTAAAGACACTACCGCCCTGGCCTCTATTTCTGGCCAAGATGACTCTTCCCCTGCTCAGAGTGTACCATGTTGAGCAGAGAGGGAGAAAGGCATTTTGTTGCCAAGATTGATGCTGGAACTGGATTCTATTCCATAGACCTGTGCCACAGATGTGCACCCTTTCCCCCATGTGCCACTGTAGATATGGGTGCCCCATATAATTCCTGAGCTACTTCACTCCTGATTGAGTCTGCCCTGTCATCTCCTTCAGTCCATGAGGTAGAAGATCTACATGCTCAGTTCATACACACATGCTGTGCTCAACACAAAGGGCTAACTTCCTCAGAACAAACTCCCCTAGAGGAACTAGCTCTGACTTTAACCCAGACCCATGTGGTTCTGCCACAGCGCCCTGACTTCAACCCAAATTCAGCACCATTTAGGATGCAAGGGGCCAGCTCAATTTATGCTTTAATGAGATTCATATGGTTTGTGACCCAAGAAAGATGAGGAATTGTATCCTTTTTCAAATTGAACTGGACCCTTTCTTTTATCCTCTAGCTAAAGACCATTTCTCAGGACCTCCTCCAAAACGATCACCAAAAAAACAAATGCTCTGAAGAGTAAAAAGTACCAAAATAGAAGATGCAGAAGTCCATTTCCCATTCTTCCCAGAGCCTACTCTAACCCAACAAAAGATGCGAGACCAAAAAAATAATTTTATGTCCCATCCCTTCAAAAAGAAACAGAAGATATGACAATGAAAAAAATCACATTATTCAACTTCAATGATACAAATCAATATTTACCTACACAGCTGATTTTAACACTTAACCCAAGAAAAATAGTAATAACATTAATCGCCTGACCTTGGATGGTTCTATTGTTTTGTTCTGTGATAGCAACTTAAGAAACAAACTATTTTATAGGCACCTGGCTCATTATGCATTACAAATTAAATCTTCATTTATCTATTTGTTCCAAATAGTACCTATCCATCGCCATCACTTAAAAACACATTGCCCTTCTTTCTAGCCTTGTTAATTTCCAGATGCTAATTAAATTTAAACTCATAAAAATATCTGTTTAGCATGCATGGCAAGATCATTCTTCAATATCCATTACCCACTGTACATTCCAGCAAGTTTACCCACTGTTTTCCGTTTGTATTCTCATCTATATGCCTTAGTTTCAAGGGACAGACTGGGGATTTAACCTGGAATTCAATCTCTCTCCCATTTTGATTCCACCCATGTTGTCTCCTCTGCTTGATGCCTTTGTAAGCAACTTTCTTTCAAATTATTGCTGAGAAGAATGACTTCCAGATAATAGCACTTAACTATGGAACAGCAGGATGATAAAGGAATCCTAGAGGAGAGCGATCTTTCAGCCCCTTTTCACCAGGCCATTACACAAAGAGAGAAGACTTTCGATCTCTAGAGATTCACAGTCACTTATTTATTGCCATAAGAAGGCTGATAGACAGTCTGAAAGCCATGCAGATAATGAATGGCATTGCTCAGGACCAGCACCTAACATAAAGCATGCCACCCTCCCACACGGGTGTACCAAAGGCCTGGGAGAAGACTCGAAGAATCACCCAGCAAGAAAATGATATTCTCATTCTGTTTTCTCACTGGCACACGTCCTCACGAGAGGACAAACAGCATTCAAAACAAAGAGCCTCACCTCAAGATAGCCATGTTGGGCTTAGCCCTCTGCCTCTGAACGAGGCGGCTCTGCTCTGGCCAGCCTTTCTCAGCTGGAGAGGTGCTCCTCTCTCGAGAACTTATACTGGGACTTCAGATGCGTCTGCTGCACATTGGGAGGTCCATGCTGCCATGCCCATTTTAACAGAGAAAGGCAGTGCACCACCACACATACAAACAATCACTCTCTACAGCAGCATGTAAGTAAAAAACAGGTGTGGCCCAGGCACGGTGACTCACACCTATAATTCCAGCACTTTGGAAGGCCAAGGTGGAAGGATGGCTTGAGCCCAGTTCAAGATCCGCCTAGACAGCATAGTGAAACCCCATCTCTACAAAAATAAAATAAGATAAAATATCCAGTTGTGTTGTTACACACCTGTACTCCTGGCTACTCCAGAGACTGAGGCAGGAGGATCGCCTGAGCCCAGGAGTTTGAGGCTACAGTGAGCTATGATCGTGCCACTGCTCTCCAGCGTGGGGAACAGAGCAAGACCTTGCCCATAAAAAAAAAAATTTAAGTAAAAACAGGCTCTGACACCCACCGCACATCCTGTGAACCCAAGAAAAGGCAGAGGTAAGTACTTGAGTCACAGTTCTACTGTGACAGAGGCATCCCTAGCCCTTTAGCCTTTATTACGAAGCTCAATAAACTTTTCTGTAAACAGCCAGATAGCAAATATTTTAGGCTTTGTAGGCTACATAAAATCTGTCAAATCTTCTTCTTCTTCATGTTTTTAAACATTTTTTAAATGCATAAATACTTCTTAGCTGGCAGGCCATTACAAAACAGACCACAGGCCTGATTTGGCCTATGAGCTACACAGTTTGACAACCCCATCTTATTATAAAACACAAAGTACAAATTGTTTGAGTTTCCCAAACTCATGTAATACACAGACTCCTTTTAAAGAAAAAAAAAATTCTCATTGTCCTCTAAGAATACACAGATCCCCGCGTACCACAAGTTCCAAACTAAGACCTGTATTCACATTGACTCTGCAACTTTAAGGCAGCTCATGTTACCCAGGCAGATGAACAGACAACAGAAGCTTGCAGCTCTCAGTTATAAGGCAATGGCCAGAGGATCTAAGATCAGCGTATATTAATGTTTTTAGATTGCCTTTGAAATGAAAATCAACCTTTAAAAATTCTTAGCTAAAATATAGCTGTGCTCTCCCAGAAGTCTGCAGCCAGTACCACACATTGAATGTGTCATTTATAGAAGAGGGAAGCCACGTTGCCACCATTGACAAAACTCTGGGAACATGATAATGAACGCACTGCGGGGAAAAATGTGTGACAAAGTAATCACTGAAAGCATCGACCACCTGTTTCTTTCTTCTCATTATCATTCCCCATCTTGCCCCTCCTACCTCACGCTTGTTTGAATTGACTGATATTCCCAGGAGGAATGAGGGATTGAGGGTGGCAGTAGTTGGCATGTTGAGCTCAGAGGACTAGTACACTAAATTCTCAGCTTCTACGTTCAAAAAACCTTGATCCAGGTAAAAGACTGGCAATGACTGGAAGTCAATGAATTCTAGCCGGGCCAAGCAAGGTTTTCCACTTTCTCCACCAGCCCCTTATGCCAGAATTTAAAAACACTCTTTGAGTTAAGATAAGAAAAGAGGGTGGTCATGGTGGCTCTTTGGGAGGCCAACACAGGCAGATCACTTGAGGCCAGGAGTCTGAGAAAAGCTGGGCAACATAGTGAGACCCTGTCTCTATATAAAATTTCAAAAATTAGCCAGATGTGATGGCACGTGCCTTTAGTCCTTCCTACTTGGGAGGCTGAGAGGCACTGAACCCAAGAGTTTGTGGTTACAGTGAGCTACAATCAGGCCACTGCACTTCAGCCTGGACAGCAAAGCAAGACCCTGCCTCTAAAACAAATTTTAAAAATTAAATTTTAAAAAAGATAAGAAAAGAAGTTTAGAAAATGGGGAAAAGGGAGTCAGAAAGTTAGACATAAGCTTCAGGGGGAATCAGGGAAATGATGGAATCTAACTTAAAGTTTGGGAATCCCACAGTATTTGATTTGTGCTCTGCTTCCTGTCTAGGAAAGGCAGCTGTCTCATAGATGTGCCCTGACCATAAGTGCATGGGCTGGGGGTGGGGGCAATATAAATAGACCTAGAGATAACACAGATGCTGAAATTAGCCAACAGGACTTTTAAAACAGCTACTGTGATTATGTTTGACTATTCAAAGGTAAAGGTGGCTATGACAAGTGAGCCACTGGATTATCTCAACAGATAAATAGAAACCGGTGAATAAAACAATGGAAAGTCTAGAATTGCAAAGTACAATATTTGAAATTTAAAAATCACCAGCTGGGCTTTTCAGCATAGTCACTATAGAAAAAAGAATCAATGAACTGTAAGACAGGGCAACAGAAATTAGAACTTGAAGCATAGAAAGGAAAAAGGCTGAAAATAGTGAACAGAGCCTCAATGATCCATGGGACAATATCAAGTGGTTCAACTTACTTGTTATTGGAACCAGAGAAATAAAGGAGAATGGAGTAATATACATTATATATTATATTTATATTGTAATATATATAATGAAATGATAGAATATCATAATAGAATGTAATAATAGGAAATAGAAAATAATAGAAACATAAAAGTCTATAATTTCATAATATAATTATAGAATTGTAATTCTATAATAGAACATAAAATTCTTCAAATTTGGTTTTAAAAATATGTCAGGACGGGCACGGTGGCTCATGCCTGTAATCTCAGCATTTTGGGAGGCCAAAGTGGGTGGATCACTTGAGGTCAGGATTTCAAGACCAGCCTGGCCAAGATGGCAAAACTTTGTCTGTACTAAAAATACAAAAATTAGCCAGATGTGGTGGTACACACATGTAGTCCCAGCTACTTAGGAGGCTGAGGCAAGAGAATTGCTTGAACCTGGGAGGCAGAGGTTGCAGTGAGCTAAGATCATGCTACTGCACTCCGGCCTGGGCAACAGAGTGAGAATGTCTCAAAAAGAAAGAAAATAAAAATATATGAAATCACAGATCAAATAAACTCTACAAACCCCATAAGCACAATGAAACTACACTTTCAAAACTTAGCCAACTGCCAAAAACCATAGAGAAAGAGAATACTTTTAAAGCAGCCAGAGGAAAAAAGATGCATTACATATAAGAGAACAACAATAAAGATTACAACTGATTTATCATCAGAAACAATGCAAGCCAGAAGACAATGGATTGACATCTTTATAAAGCACTCAAAGAAAATCCATAAATCTAGAATTCCATATCCAGCAAAATAGTCTTCCAAAATGAAGGAAAAAATTAAGACATTTTCAGGTTTTGGAGAATGGACCCAGCATATTTCAGCTACATTTAGAAATGTTAAACATTCTTCAGAATGAAAGGAAACAATATTAGATAAAAAATTCAGTTCTGCATAAACAAAGGCAATATTTCATAAGTGATAAATATGTGGGTGAGTATAGGAGCATTTTTCCTTGATTTTCTGCAGCCTTGAACTCCTGGGCTCAAGCAGTCCTCCATCTCAGCCTTCTGAGTAGCGAGGACTACTACTGACTCCTGCTACAGACACACATCACCATGCATGGCTAATTTTTTTGTTTTCCTAGAGACAATGTCTCTCTATGTTGCCCAGGCTGGTCTTAAACTCCCAGCCTCAAGCAATCCTCCTGACTCAGCCTCCCAAAGTGCTGGGATTACAGGCTTGAGCCACCAGGGCCAGCCTTTCCTTGTTTCTTCATTTTCTTAAAAGACAATTAGTTGGTCCATCAAAAGATAAATGGATAAATAAAATTAACCATTTCACCCTTTTAAGGTGAAATAATATTTCCTTTAAATTCCTTTAAGAAGGAATAAAGTTCTCGTACATCCTACAACTTGGATGTACCTTAAAAACATTATTCTTTTTTTTTTTTTTTAAGACAGAGTCTTGCTCCGTTGCCAGGCACCAGGCTGGAGGGCAGTGGCGCGATCTCTGCTCACTGCAACCTCTGCCTCCCGGGTTCAAGCGATTCTCTTGCCTCAGCCTCCTGAGTAGCTGGGACTACAGGCGCATACCACCACGCCCAGCTAATTTTTTTGTATTTTTAGTAGAGATGGGGTTTCACCATGTTGGCCAGGATGGTCTCGATCTCTTGACCTCATGATCCGCCCACCTCGGCCTCCCAAAGTGCTGGGATTACAGGTGTGAGCCACCACTCCCAGCCTTAAAAACATTATTCTAAGTGAAATAGACAACGGTGATGGTTGCACAACACTGTGAATGTAATTAATGTCATGAAATGTACACTTAAAAATAGTTAAAATGGGCCAGGCATGGTGGCTCATGCATGTAATCCCAGAACTTTGGGAGGCCAAGGCAGGCGAATCACCTAAGATCATGACCAGTCTGGCCAACATGGTGAAACCCTGTCTCTACTAAAAATACAAAATACAAAAATTAGCCAGGCATGGTGGTGCACACCCATAATCCCAGCTACTCAGGAGGCTGAGTCACAGGAGAATCGCTTGAACTCAGGAAGTGGAGGTTGCAGTGAGCTGAGATTGTGCCACTGCACTCCAACCTGGGAGACAGACTGTCTCAAAAAAAAAAATTAGTCAAAATAGAAAATTTTGTTATATATACAATTACTTGTCACTTAACTACAAGGATACATTCTGAGACATGTGTCATTAGGCAATTTCATCATTATGCAAATATCATAGAATGTACCTACACTAACCTAGATGGTATAATCTACTACATGCCTAGGCTACATGGTGTAGCCTATTGCTCCTAAGCTATAAACACATACAGCATGTTACTATACTGAATACTGCAGACAATAATAACACGACGGTAGGTATTTGTGTATCTAAACATAGAAAATAAATTTTCAGCCCATTATAATCTTATGGGACTGCCATTGTCTATGTGGTCTGTCACCAATCAAAATATCATTATGTGGCACATGACTGTACTTTGAACTGAAGAAGATTGGAAGGACCTTAGAAACAAGGTCTTTCTGACCTTCTCATGTCCTTCTGTCTGCCACCCCTCTTCCTCCCCTGAAAGCAAATCACAGAAACTAGAATTTCTCTTCCCTAAGGCAGGTCATAGAAACTAGAATTCCTTTTCCCCAAAGTAAGCCATCAAACCTAGAAAGGTCATTCTCTCCTTCCTCCCTTCTCCCTTGAAGACTCTCATTTCAGAGGAGTCCTGCCCCATACCTGGTAGGAGGGGAAGAATGCTACCAGAGAGGCCAAAAGAATCTGAGCTGACAGATCTTGCGGGGTTTTCCCCTTAGTCCATCACCATCAAAGCATACCCTTTTGTCCAATCACGTTTCTCCATGGCTGTCCATTCTTCACTGAACCTAACATAAACGTAACCTAAGCAAAACAGTTTTCCCTAGGTCTTTGGGTCTTCATTTCTGAAGGCTCCTGAGACAAACAAAACCTTGATTAAATAAATTCATAATGCTTCTTTTTTGCTAGCCTGTCTTTTGTTATCAGAGTGTTGGCTATGACCCTTACGATGGATGAGGAAAGATATCACACTTTTCTACCCCTGCAGCAGTTTGAGCTGAGTTTTCTGTCCCTGTCAACCAAAAAGGTTCTAAATGATTCATTCCTATGGGTAGGGGTCTTATAACCTAGAGAGCAGATGCCCTTACAAGTTACATTCTCAGAGGGGCAGCCACTATTAGCAAGAGAAGTGTATTGCTTAAATCAGGAGTCAGAAAACTTTTAATGAAAAGGGCCAGAAAGTAAGTATTTTAGGCTTTTTGGACTACACGGTCTCTGTTGCAAATATTTAAGTGTGCTACAGCACAAAAGTAGCCGTAGACAACATGTAAAAGAACGAATGTGGCTGTGGTCCAATCAAACTATGGACACAAATTTGAGTTTTGTGTCATTTTCACATGTCACTTATTTCTCTTCTTTTGACTTTTTAAACCATTTTAAAATGTTAAGCCCATTCTTCAGTGAGTGGGATTTTCCCAACAGGTTGAGTTTGCCAACCTCTGGCTTAGATCCTCATCTCAGGGTGAAGCGATGATCCTCTATTGCCTTCCCAGGGGAGGAAAGATAACGGGTCTCCTTGGCTACAATTACAAGAAGGGAAAACAAAGTGGATGGGACTTTCCAGCTGTTCTCTAAGGCTAACTATGATTGGATGGAATAACAGCCTAATGGGAAGAGTAAAACATAAAATAAATGCTTTGCCCATCTTCTGAGCTACAGGTGTGTTTGGGATAAGCTATGAGTATGGTTGTGTTCTTTCTGAAAACAGATTCTTCCTGCCATGCCCCTCTGGTCACTGCAGGGCTTAGAGATAAGATTCTAATTCTTTCTTATTCCTATTCTTACAAAATGAGATCCACAAAGGTATCATTCCAACTTCTCCACTGCATGAAGACATTGAAGGGAAAGACCTCCTTGGCTAGTAGGCAGTAGAAACTCTGAAATGGTGGAATAGTCTTCAAACATAAGGGAAAAAGAAAACCTTAAAGTAGATGAAAAAGGGAGACATATAATCCTTTCCTCTCTAGAATGAGACTATGGGTCACAAAGAAGGAAAATCATCACCTGACATATGGTTCTGCTGAAGCAGTCAGGGGTCTTAGGGGAGGCAGAACTTTCTGACTTGATCAGAAATAGAAAAGAAATTGGGGGAGGAACAAAGAGACAGCACATTTTACAAACAGAAAAGCACCCAGTTAAACTTGAATTTCAGATAAACAACAAATGATATTGTAGTATAAGTATGTCCCAAATATTATATCCTGTGCTTTATCTGGCAACCCTACAGGCTGTGGTGAGGGAAGGAGCTGAGGTCTCTTAGCTCTGTCTGCAAAGGAGAAAATGGGACTTTGGGAAGGAGATGGCTGCTCAGAGCTTCTAGGTATTCATCATCATCTGAGTATCCTTTTTAGTTCTGATCTTTTACACTGAAGAGTAGTAATTTTCTACCCTTCATGTGGAATAAGTATTTGCCAATTTGTAAAGGCACCATGTTACTGTGAGGCTTTCATACCATAAAAGCC
Organism: Cacajao melanocephalus; assembly: GCA_963573385.1. Lineage (NCBI taxonomy): Eukaryota > Metazoa > Chordata > Mammalia > Primates > Pitheciidae > Cacajao > Cacajao melanocephalus. The sequence continues at coordinate 50,959 of CAUYLG010027133.1, forward strand.
TTAGATTTCATGTTGGTAAAAGATTGTGGCCCCCAATGCCTTAGAAGAGCATGAATTACAGGCATGAGCCAGGCACAGTGGCTCCTGCCTGTAATCTCAGTGCTTTTGGAGGCCAAGGAGGGAGGGTCATTTGAAGCCAGGAGTTCAAGGTTGCAATAAGCTAGGACTGTGTCCCTGTACTACAGCCTAGGTGACAGAGCAAGACTCTGTCTCAAAAAAAAGAAAAAAAAAGCACGGAAGATAAGGCTGTGGCAATAAACCTCCCTCTGTCTCTTTGTCTGTTTTTCCCCCTTCTCCCCTTGCCTGTCTCCCCTTCTTCCTTCCCTCCTCCCTCCTCTCTCTCTATTTCAATCTCTATCTCTATGTCTTTCTGCATTTTAGGTACAGTCTTAACTAGTTTCTGCTTAAATCCCTTCTCATATAAAGACTTAAGGAACCTCAAAAATGACCTACTTAGATGGGTAAGTTCCTTTTAATTCCCCATTGAGTTCCAAAACAACACTGATTCTTTCATTGACTGAAATAAGGATCTCCTTTCCTCCAGCTCTGAACTAGCTATTCCCAAACTATAAATGTTCAATTACTTCCCAGACAGCAAACGCACCGTTTGCCTCCTCCATGCTATATATTTTCCGTGGTTTGCATTATCGTTTCCTAAATACACTCAGACACTCTATTTACCTCTGGCCACAACTCTGAGACCTTTATGCAGCTTCCCACCCTCTAGGAGCAGCCCAGATAAATCACTGCTCAGCCATTTAGCACACAAAGAGGAGAAGATTTCAATTTTCCAAATAGGGCCATTTGTTTAATTTATTTGGCTGCCGGGGAATTGTGGAAATGATGCTAATGTAGACTGGGAAAGAATACCACAAAGCCCTTCAGGTTTCATCTTGCCTCTGAGGGGACACTCCAAATATTCTTACCAGTATCACTTTGAAAATTCAGCCTTCTATTCCTTCAACTGGGTGGTGAGTTCATGACTGTAGTTCATTGTATTGCTATTCTGTATGCCTTACACAGAAATTATAAATATTCTTGGCATCTATTCATATTTTAATAAAAAAAATTTTTTCAATGCAAATTCCATGTATCCCCACCCCCTAAGAAAGAAGTAAAATGCCTTAACCTTTATGCAAACTGGCAAAGCTATCACTTCACAGAAAGTAAGTTGGAGAGTAGATTCTTCACAGGTGGTTACATTTATTATACATCTAAGAGACAGATTGTTGCACTACATAATTGGAAACCTGAGTTCTAATCGCAGCTTTGCCCATATATAAGGCCATGATTAGTCAACAAATTCCTCAAAGACAGACATTGTAGGCCAGGCACGGTTGCTCACACCTGTAATCTCAGCACTTTGGGAAGCCGAGGCGGGTGGATCACAAGTCAGGAGATCGAGACCATCCTGGCCAACATGGTGAAATCCCGTCTCTACTAAAATACAAAAAATTAGCCGGGCGTGGTGACTCGCGCTTGTAGTCCCAGCTACTCAGGAGGCTGAGGCAGGGGAATCGCTTGAACTGGGAGGCAGATGTTGCAGTGAGCCAAGATCATACCACTGCACTCCAGCCTGGGCAACAGAGCAACACTCAGTCTCAAAAAAAAAAAAGATAGGGATTGTATCCTTCTGCCTGCTGTCCCTCTCTAGTTAATTCTTAGCAAATAAATTATACATGATCTATTTGCCTTAAATGTATAATATAGAGACGGATGAAGTGCCCCCTTGGAGCTCTTCAGGCTTTTTCCCCACCAAACACTGAGAGGTAATCACTATTATAATCTGACCTGTATCTTTCCCAGGCTGTTTACCTGTGCCAAAGAATAGATACAGTATTGATTTTTTTGTGGTTTCTTTTTCACATAAATGGTCATAAAGTACATATAACTCTACAACCTGCCCTTTTTCTTTTACAATATATTTTTAGATCAATGCATGTGGATCCAGATAGCTCTAATTTTTTTCCTGTGAATTTCTGTGCACTCTTTCACCATCTAAATACACAACTTCCTACTATCTACTCCCTGATAAGATCGACACTGTTTCCAGTTTTTCTCGATACCAACAATCAACTCTTTCGCATTCTCAGTGCATGTGTGCCAGTTTTTCTACAGCAGATGCCTAACGGGGGAGTGCTGGATCATTGATACGGACATTTTCCATTTTAAGAGGAATATCAAATTGTACCCCACCCCCAAAATCGGGGATCATTTTACCATTTCCAACAGAAGCACAGAAGAGTAGCCTCTTTCCCCACAACTCAACAACACTCAATATTAATGAACTTTTCATTTTTGCCACACTAATACGTAAAAAATAAAGTGGTATCTTAATTTGCATTCCCCCACTAGCTTAGTCGTCAAATGTTATTTGGCCTTTTATGTTTTCCTCTTCTGTGAAGCCCATATGTATATCATTTACCCATTTGTTGGCTTACTCTTTCCTTATTGATTTGTAGAGTTCCTTATATATTCTGAATACTAATTCTCTGTTATACGTGTTGCTTTTGTTCACTTTTTGAAACACTAACACCTAGCAAAATGCCTGGTTCCTAGCAAGAAGTAGAAATTATTTGCTGACTACATGAATCGCTGAATGCGGCAAAAAAAAAAAAAAAAAAAAAAAAAGCCGTAGAGTAGACAATCACTCTATGACTTACAACAGGGTTATAGTATTTTCATTACTTTGTTATAAAGATCAGGCAAGCAGGCATATTAAATATGTCCATGTGTCCTACTCATTTCTGAATCCCCAATTCTTAGGGAAGGGTCTTCTGTAGAATAATCACTCCGCAAATGTTTAATGAAAAGCAGAATAGAAGAAATCAAAAAAGGGCCGGGCGCGGTGGCTCACGCCTATAATCCCAGCACTTTGGGAGGCCGAGGCAGGTGGATCATGAGGTCGAGAGATCGAGACCATCCTGGTCAACATGGTGAAACCCCATCTCTACTAAAAATACAAAAATTAGCTGGACATGGTGGCACACTCCTATAGTCCCAGCTACTCAGGAGGCTGAGGCAGGAGAATTGCTTGAACCCAGGAAGCGGAGGTTGTCGTGTGCCAAGATCACTCCATTGCACTCCAACCTGGGTAACAAGAGCGAAACTCCGTCTCGAAAAAAAAAAAAAGAAGAAGAAATCAAAAAAGGCTCCGCCTTCTCACATACCTGAGAGACCAACTTTCCAACCCATAATAAGTTAACAGCAAATTGTAATAAAATCTGGCAAGTGGCCAGTACAGAAAAATGTATTCTCTCTCTGCTCCACTCAAAATCTCTTGATCTCCACAGCAGAAATTGACTATTAGACAGTGGGTGCATCACAAGAAAGCAAATAGAAACAAACAATAGTCCAAGTCACTTGACTCAACATAGGGAATGCAAGTTAAAATCTGATGGCTCCTCTGCTCCTCGAGCTGGAGATCAGGGAAAGGACTGAGGGGCCGGGACTGCTCCTCCCCCTTGCCCACTCTTCCTCCTTTCCCCTCCCTGACCCCTATCTCTGCACTTCAAGGTACTCCCTTTTTTTTCCTTTCCAGATTGTTGTTCTTTTCTATAAAGTGTTGATCCCTGGATTTTCCTGGATTGTCACAATTTCTATTGAAAGACTCACAGCAGAAATACCACCCACATTCATATACATACAAATATGTTTCTTTTCTTCAGCTTTCTTGCTCCATCAGAGCTCTGTGGAGCTATTTGATTTAATTATTTCTGGCACTTTGCCCATCAAAATGTGCAGCTCTTCAAAAGGAGGGAAATGACAGTGAATCTGCCTCCTCCTGAGCTACTGAGGTTTTCATTTGAATCCCGTTGTCTTGGAAACAAGCGAATTTCACTGAATGTACACCCACCATAGGGGTTAAAACATCAGCTAGAGGCACAACTCTCCTGCACCCATTCCCTGTCTTGGCCAACTCACAGGTTGGTTGGCTGCTGGCCAAGACATTTGGATTCCAGCCTCACCTCCAACTCTATCCACATGGTTCTAGGCAAAACGTACCACCTTTTTGAGTCTCTATTTCCTTATGAAAAAGAAATAAGAATAAAAGCACTACCTCTTCCATCTATCTCAGACTCATTGGAAAGATCTAAAGAGAAGATAAATAGGAAAGAGCACTTTGGAAACTGCAAAAGACTAAACAAATATAATCACATACTTGAATTACTATTTTCCTCTTGCTAAGAACACATCCCTAGATTTTAGCTCAGATATGTATAAGTAAGGTATCTGGGTTTTTTCTTTTCCTAATGGTAAAACAGATCACCCTTAAAGGCCTAAGCACCTGTGAGCTAAAAATGACTGTTCATGACTAATAGTTACTCATATTTTGGTTCATTATGCTAAATCAAAAGAAACTTCATGCACACAAGAGGCAGAGGTGTGTGCCTGTTGCTGTTGACTGCTCAGTGTGTCCCATTAGGAACAGCCTCACATCGCTTCTGTTGCAGTTATATCTGGCTGCATAACAAAACACCCCAAAAGTTAGTGGTTTTAAGTAATCTTATACTTTTGCTCATAATTTTATAAATCAGAAATTCAGAAAGGTGTTGCCTGGGGCAGTTCATCTCTACCACATGTGGAGCCAGCTGGGGCAGCTGGGGTTGGAGTATCTGCGTCCAGGATGGCTTCTCCACTCATATGTCTGACTCCTCAGCATTCCTCAGCATCTCTTTTGCCCACATATGTCTCAACTTCCAGCAGCTCTCTGCATGGTTGAGGGTTCTCACAGCATTATAGTCTCAGGGTAGATGCTCTTATTCCATGGTGTCTGGCTTCCAAGAGGCAGGAATTAAAAGCTGCTAGGCCAGTTAAGGGCTATGCTGAGAAATCAGACAGCATCACTTTTGCCATGTTCTACTAGTCAAAGCAGAAACAGGGCCTGTCCATATGTAAGGGGGTGGAGAAATCAACTGCACCTTTTGATAGGTGACTGCACCTTCTGAAAGTCACATCGCAGAAGAGCATGTGGAATGCTCCCAGATACTATTGAGATCATCCCTAAAAGATACACTCTGCCAAAACTTCTTTGGCACTTGTCACCCCTAGAAAAGCATCCCCCAGTTCAGCCACACCAGAATTAAAAGTCTCAGGCCAATAAAGCACCTACTAAGACTTTGACCATTTCTAGGCCTTATTATCAGGGCTTGGGGTTTTCTAGGAGCCAAAGGAACACCTAGATAAGATGCATACTACCAGGAAACTCCAGTCTAGTTCACTTGCATCTGGAACCAAATGCAGTACCTCAGTCCTCTTCACAGCTAAGCACATTTCTAGAAGCACCTTGAACACAAGAACCAAACTGGGACCATGAAAAATGTAATATTAAAGACCATGTTTATGTCTTGCTACACACGTGTAACATGTATCATCTTAATTACATAACCTCTGGGTCTCAGTTTCCTCATTTGAGCAATAGGGGATTTAAACCTCTACTAATTTACCTTCCCACAATTATTGAGGTTATCAGATGAAATGGGGTATTTATCAGTCTTCTTAAGTTGTAAAGCAATATATCGATGTCAATTATTACATTAGAGAGGCAATAGAGGCAGATCTTGGCTTTGCTTCATTATGAATGTGTGACTCTAAGCAAGTTTAATTAAGTACTCTGTGCCTCCTTTTTTTTCTCTTCCAAAAAGTCTGGTTTGATATGCCATATTTCACAAGGCAGTATTTAAATGCAAAAATGCCAAACCACTGACCAAGAGAAAATGAATGCACATTGTAGCCACCATGGAGAAGACCTATAGGTGTGATTTTGTCATTTAAAATATTAAGCCAAACATGGGATAGCTAATACTTTAAAGAACATCTTTCATAGAAGAGGGCATATAATATGTAGTGGCTTAGAGATGGCTCTGTAACCAGACTTGTGGACTTATATCTTGATTCTGCCTTTGATCAGCTCTGTAACCTAGTGCAGAATATCCAACTTCTGGCCTCTATTTTCTCACGTATAAAATGAAGGTAATGATGTCATCTTCCTAGTGAGGTTGTTACAAAGACTAAATGGCTCAGTGTACTGTAAACAGTATATAAAAACATGATAAGCATTAAAAAATGTTAGCTATTACTATTCATCACAGTCTTTTTGTGTTTGCTATATATCTGTTTTGGTCACCTGGCAAAAGCAGGAGGGATCTTCACCCAAAGTTTAATTCAGATGTTAAGACTAATGACTCTTGGGTTTTTGGAATAGACAAGCATGCTATCTGCAAATAACGAGAATTTTCTATTTTCTCTTTATAATAACTATGGCTCCTATGTCTTTTCCTTGTCTTAATGCATTGGCTAGAACATAGAAAGTTAAATAATAATGACAGTAGACATCTCTACCTTGTTCCTGGCTTTAATGAGAATGCCATTAGTGTTTTGCATTAAGAATGAATTTAGCTGGACTGATGCAGTGGCTCATGCCTGTAATCTCGGCACTTTGGGAAGCCAGGGTGGGAGGATGACTTGAGCCCAGAAGTTCAAGATCAGCCTGCACAACATACTGAGACCTCATCTCTACAAAACAAACTTTAAAATGTAGCTAGGCCTGGTGGCATGCACCTGTGGTCCCAGCTACTCCGGAGGCTGAAGCAGGAGAATTACTTGAGCACAAGAGTTCCAGGCTGCAGTGAGCCAAGATCATGCCACTGCAATCCAGCCTGGGCAATAGTACAAGACTCTGTCTGAAAAAAAAAAGAAAGAAAGAAAATCTACCCTCTTAGATGTTATCAGAAATAACTATTGATTTGTATCAAATGCCTTTATAAAATCTATCATGATGAACTTCCATTTTTTCCATCTGAACTATTCACTAGCATCTTGAATACAGGATTTTCTATAAATTAATGAAATATTTTTTCATTCAAGTAAATATTATTGGACTTGGACTATAGGAAACTTGGACTCTAATCCTAGCTCTACTTAATTTCTCAGATCCAAAACTGAAGGCTCCAGTATGTTATTCATTAGAACCGAAAATGAAGATAATTTTTTTCTTTGTCTTTATTTGAGGTGAGGGGAGAGCTAAAGGGCAAGAGGCATCGATTTTAGACCTTCGCGTGATCTATTGTGGGATCCAAAGGAAAGTCTCCGATTTTCCATTTCTAATTATTCCAAGACTCACTTGAAAGATGTTCGTTCAGATTTTTACAGCTTGCGTAAAAGGCTTCTAAAAATTTTACTCCTTCTCACTTCACAATTATTTTTCAAGATACCAGCAATCTGCATTCCCTTTTTTATTTAACAGAGAAGAGGCCTCTCCGGCCAACATAAATGCCATGGAAGTGGACTGTAAGGCTGATAACCATTCTCTGGAGGCCAGTTGAAGTCCACAGTACATGGGCATGGCAATTTGAGGGTTTTTGTGTGCGTGTGTGTGTGTGTGTGTGTGTGATGGGATCCGGTTTATTCTGCCTCAGCAGGGTCGTCCTTAGAGTGATGGGTGCCAACCTGCGCCAGGTAAAGGGAAGTCCTGAGGGCCAGTTAAGGCTGATGGTGCGAAAAGAAGGGGACATGCAGCCCCTAAAATTCAGTGAAGCCTGGCCTAGGCCTAGAGACAGCTGGGATAGGGCAGGACAGGGTGGAAGGCACCGGGCTGAAACCGGGTCATGGCTATAGGGCTGTGGACCCAGGCTACACAGGTGCCCAGGGAAAGAGGGCACAGGGTCCTGCGACATGAAACACAGACACAGGCATCACAAGTAGGCACATAAACAAGTGAGCACAGAATCACAGGCCAAAGGGTCACCCAGCCAGGGCTAGGCCAGACATGTGGACACAATGGTGGGGTCACACACCGCTCATAGGGGAGCTTAAATGGCAGGTTTTGAATCAGAAAGAGTTTGCTGAAAAGCATGCTTTCTAAAATGATGGAAGCAATTCTCCAGACACACCTACAGATTCAGTCACCCTCCTCCCCATGGTATTTGGTTTCTCTAGGGTTTCTTTAACTACTCTGAAATGTGAAGAAGATAGCCTCTCCCTAGGGATAACAGTTTTGGACAAAAGTGGTAGAATTGAAAATGCTTATAAGGTCCTTGGTGACCTCTAGTGCAAAACTAATTGTCATCCAGACTGGGGAACAAACCGAGCTAGAAGTTAGACAAGGCAATTAAATTCACTTTATTAATTTGACATTTATCTGCCAAGAAGGTTTAGAATAATCTTGCACCCTGCCTATGCAGGTTTTTCTAGGCTAAAAATTTGAATAAATCTTAAACTGTTTAACAAAGACATTCTCAATTATAAGATGAAATTAAGTATCTATAATACTTTTGTGATATTCAGGTATAGGTAGGGAAAACAACAGTCAAGAGGGATGGTTTTGGTGCAGAGAATCTGACTTCCACTCTTTAATCCCCATGGACAGAACAGGGTCAACACCCCAAAACTTACCTCCAGGAATGAGCTATGGCTGGCCACCAGCAATTCTAAGAAGGAGCAAATATTTCCTTCCAGTTAGGGTTAATAGTGGTAGAATCCCCAAGCAAACAGAATTATTGGCTCCTGTGACCACACCATGAAAAGAGCACAGATGTCCTTGGCCTCTGTCTCCATAGGGTACCACCACCAATTTCAGGTTTGCATCTTATCACATTGAAGTCTAGCAGAAAAGTAAGCAAGTTTTGCTTCAATAGTCCAAGGAAAGACTGGGACTCACTAAGAGGTAGCATCACATAGATTACTACGCAAAGATTCTGGAGCAGGGAGCCAGGATCCAATGCCAGATCCCCACTTCCCAGCTACAGAACCTTGGGAAAGTTAGTGAATGCGACAGGCATTTCACTGCTCACTAAAATCTGATTGTGCTGATTATTCTTCATTAGTTCATTTTCCATCCTTCACCACCTTGACCTGTGCCAGAGGAGGCTGATTTATATAGCTTCCGCCCGTGAGTACCCTCACCGTTTGGCTTCTAATTGAGTCAAGTCAGTAGAAGGTACTGGCAAGAAACTATACCATGAGAAGTGTGAGAGATGCATACATTTATTTTTCCCGTAGGGTCATAGATTGGGCTTTTAGATTTAGAGCTTGGGAGCCTATGACTTAAACTAACAAAAGATAAAACCGCAAGAGAAAAATACAAATTTTTATTTGCATAGTATTTGAGAAATGACAGATTCCTTGAGTCACATAAAATTGTGACTCAAAGAAGTGATCAAAACTTGGGGCTTATATGCCCTCTAACAAAGAAAGAGGAGTTGGTTAAGATTTTAAGGGAAAAATAAATGGTGGGAAATGACTGAGAAACGTGGGGGAAACTAATAGAAGGTAACGTTCATTTTAGTAAAGTCTGTTAATTCAATTTCTCATCCCCGCACTGACTTTTCATCTCCGATGACAGGAGTCATTCTTTCCTCCTATTGCAGGAAGCGTCCCTTAAAGGGAAATTCATGCTGGAAGTGGTGGCTCACACCTGTCATTCTAGCACTTTGGGAGGCTGAGGCAGGAGGATTGTTTGAACACAGAAGTTTAAGACCAGTCTGGGCAACATAGTAAGACCCCCAACTCTACAAAATAAATAAATAAATATTAGCCAGGCCTGGTGGCACACACCTGTAGTCCCAGCCACCTGGGAGGCTGAGGTAGGAGGATTACTTGAGCTTGGGGGGTCAAGGCTGCAGTGAGCCATGATCACGCCACTGCACTCCAGCTTGGGTGAATTTGCAAGAATTCAAATGCATCCAAAAGAATAGTTTCTTCCACAAGCACATCACGTTTTTGTACAGGTGGGAGTAAATTCATAACAGCTGAATTCTTTTGGAAGGCTCTGCTTTCAGGTATATAAGGGGAGTGGAGAGAAAGTCTCTTCCTCTATCTGTTGATTTTCAAACAACCTCAATTCAAAATAAGCCTTATGCCACAATGACATATTCTGGACCCCTTCAGAGAATTAGAGTTAGAAGTGCTTATAACACATTACAGCCTATAAAAGGAGCTCAGCAAATGTAAGCTTTTTTTCTACTTACTATAGAAAATTTCAAACACATATTCAGAAATAGAAACCTACCATCCTGCTTCCACAATTATGGACTCACGGTGAATCTTGTTTCATTTTTACTATCCCTTCTAATTATTTTGAAGCAAATCTTTGACACTGGATCCTTTCATCCATAAATTTTAAAACACTCTTTTTTAAAAGAACTACAACATTGTCATCACACCTAAAAAATTAACAGTAATCCCTTAAATCAGCCAATAGCCAGTCAATATTTGACCTTCTCCAACTATCTCATAAAAATTTTTAAGTTTGTTTGAACCAGTATCTTAGACAGGGTCACTCAAGTCACTTTTAGTCTATAAATTCCCCTTCATCTGTTTTGCCTTGTGATGTGTTTGTGGAAGAAACCAGCTTGCCCCGCAGTGTTTCTTACAGTCCAGATTTTGCTGGTTGTATCCCTATGGTATCATTTAACATGTTCCTTTCTCCCCTGGCAGCTAGATCTAGGCTTGATCAGGTTCATGTTTACTTTTTTAAATCAAGAACACTTTGTAGGTGGTAATATGTTTGATCGGTTCTCTTTTTGTAATATTAGCAGCCAGTTATGATCATGGCCAAAATTCATTAATCCATTAGAGGCCGTAAAAAGGTAATATTCCAATTTTATTATTCTTTATTCATGTATAGCAGCAATAATTGTATAAAGCGAAACTTCCCTGAAGGTATAGCTCATAAGGGAATAGTAGCATAAGTGTTTGATTCTTTCTCTTTATTTGCCTGATTTCAAATAATGAGTTTGTTCCCTAGCATTCTTTAAAGATGACTATTTAGGGATTTTCTTCAAGTAATATTTATGCTCATGGATTTCAAGATAGTTTTTGTGTTTAAATCCATTCTAATTACTAGCCTTATTGATGCTCAATTTGTCCCATCATTGGACAGGTGGAACCTCTTCAAGTTAGTTCATGAGTTCTTTTGACATGTCTCTAACAATTTTTTATAACATCCTTGATACTTAGCATGACAAGGTGTTCCAGACTTATCCTGTATCTTTCCTGCCTCAGACCTGGAATCTGCCATTTCTCCAAGAAGTCCTTAGTTCCTTTAGTGAGAAGTGGTATTTAGAGACTACGGTATGGGCTATAGAGGTGATCAAGGCCATTACTTGGTCATTGTTTTCACGCCTTTTCCATTGACAGAACTGGCAAATACACAAACACTATATGACAAAACACATTGTGCATTTCTACTGATACTTCCAATTCAAATTAAAGACCGGCAGCTTTTTATTTTAATATATTAGAATGTATCTCTTTATCTCCCTTTTTAATGTCAAAAATTCAGTTTCTCATTGAAACCAACATAATTATTCATTTGTCCTCACAATAGTCTCACTAACAAAACCAACCACACCCCTAGAAATTAGAAGTGGGAGTATATTCCCAGGAGAAATGAAAAAGTCTAGGCAGATAAAACAGCACATGCCCGCTATAGGGTCACCACCATTACCTCTGGACTACCACCAACACAGAAGTCCTGGGAATGCGGAGGGAGCTTAGACCCTCCTCCCTCGCTGGAAATGGAGAGGAATACCCCACAATGCATAGAATTAGTCATTCGATTTATGCAAAGGAAACCCCACGGACACCAGCAAGAAGGTGTTTGGCTCTGACTCCTGCTGTATTTTCCCTGTTGGCTTAGCTTCAGCAGATGGGAGTGAAGGGAGCAAGCTCCATTTTGACAAGCAGCAGCCACAACAACTTAAGCACAACAGTGAAGGAATATACTCAAGACTAAACTGTTTTCCTCATGCCCATCCATCTTTCTACGGGAATCCAGAATCCACCACAAGAGCCTTTTCTAGGCAACACTGACCCAAAAAATAACAGCCTTTGAAAGGCTAGAAAGGCAAACCATTAAGGCAATGGAAGAAAAATGAAATGGCCTTTGTTTAACTCTTAACCAATAAGAATGACCGTGGGGATGCTTGAGAAGTGAGATAAGCAATAAAACATTTTCTGAAGGTATAATGTGGTCAGGGGTACTAGGAAAGTGACCAGAGTAGCCAGGTGGCTCAGGGGTATTTGACTAGAGCTGGGCTTCTCCTGCCTTCCTTAGAACAATTCCCAGCTCACAGGAGCAACCCCAGCATCTAGAGAGCAGTGTTTACATTATGCCTGCTAAATAATGTACTTGTCTTTGCTTCTCTGCCAAGGTTCTCCATACCCTGATCAGAAGTGTCTGCTCCGCCAGACTCAGCTAAGCAACTGATTCACATTAACCCCAGAAGCCAGAATGATGGGAAAACAACAGTTGGAGCAAAATTTTCCAAAATCCTCAGCCTTGGTGTTAGGAGGGTCAGAAACGGAGTGAGGGCTAGTAAGACACTCAGATTTTCAGCAATGTGGACATGGGTTTATACCACACAGAAAATCCAGTTTTTCAGATTTTACATCTGCTTGCCTCCCAGTTCCAACATCTGTGTGGTGTTTCAAGATATCTACCTGAAACTGAGTGGTGTGTGTGTGTGTCTGTTGTGTATGTGTGCACATATGTGTGACTTTTATGATTCCCATTTTACAAATGAGGAAAATGAGATTGAGAAAGGTTGAGTGACTTGCCCAAGTGCACACAGCTAGTAAATGTCGGCACCAGAGTTGGATTACAGGTCTGGTTGACCCTAGAATCATATAGGCCTCATGCCAGCCTGGGATTAGAGGACATAGGGACATCTACCGAATATTCACTGTCAGGAAACAACTATGTGATTAAAACATAACATCTGCTTTAGCTAGGATGCTTTCAGTAGAGAAAAGCAGAAAATTCAGGTACCACAGTTTAAGCACAGAAGTCTCGGTAAAGCAGCTGTATCAGTGGTTCATTGGTGACTTAGTGTTGGGGGTCTGTCTGAGCTCCGCTTCTTGGTATTTTTCACGGCTTTCTTCTTTGTGGTCAGAAGACACAATACCAAGCACCAAATCTTCACACAGCAATATCCAAAGCAGGAAAGAAATCTCCCAACTGGGACCCCAGCAGGCCATCTCACTCCCCCTTACATCTCACTGTCCAGTTTTGAGTGGTTTGAACCCACTCCCAAACCACTCGCTGGCAAATGGGAATGGACTACCCAGATTGACTTGGACTAATAATTATTCAGTCTCTGGAGTTAAAGAAGGCCCCACTATCCCTGGGCAGACAGCCACCAAAAGAAGTTCTCTGGCAGTGAAGGGGTAAAGTGATTCGTGGTGGGCAACAGACAGTGTGGCCATGTCCACATCACTGAACTTTGTGTACTGTTGACGTCTGAGATATGAGTTCTCAGAGAGAACAGAAAAGCTGCAAATCCATTTCTCTTAACCATCTTAGTTCATTCAGGCTGCTATAACAGAATACCAGAGACTGGCTGGCTTACAAACAACAGAAATTTATTTCTCACATTTCTGGAGGCTGGAAAGTTCAAGATCAAGGCTCTGGCAGATCCCATGTCTGGTGAGGGCCCACTTCCTGGTTCATAGATGGTTGTCTCCTCACTGCGGCCTCGCATGGCAGAAGGGCTGAGGGAGCTCTCTAGTGTCTCTTTATAAGGGCATTAATCCCATTCATTAGGCCTCTGCCCTCATGAACTAACCATCTCCCAAAGGCCCCACCTCCAAATACTGTCACACTGGGGTTTAGGTTTCGACGTATGAATTTGACGGAGCAACGTAATATTTAACCTACAGCATTCCACCCCTGGCTCCCCAAAATTCATGTCCTTCTCAGATGTAAAATATTTTCATGCCATCTCAAAGCCCCAAAAGTCTTTCCCCATTCCAGCATCAACTCTAAAGTTCAAAGTCAACTAAATCAGATATGGATGAGACTCATAGTACAATTTATCCTGAGGCAAAATTTCTCTCCAGCTGTAAACTGTGAAAACAAACAAGTTATGTCCTTCCAAAATACAACCATGAGACAGACATGAGATAGACATTTCCATTCCAAGCAGGAGAAGTAGGAAAGAAAGGGATGACAGATCCCAAGTAAGTCCAAAACTTAAACAGGCAAACAACATTAAACCTTAAGGCTCAGCAATAATCCTCTTTAGCTCAATGTTCTGCCTTTTAGGCTCATTGAGGTGACAATGCATCCTCATGGCTTAGCAGGAAGGCCCCAGCAGTGGCTCTCCCAGGCTGGGGTCCTGGGCCCATGGTACGCCCAGCTGGTCTTGTCCTTCAAAGTCTAGGTGATGGCAGCCATGTCTGCATGCCTCTGCTGGGCACAGTCTATGCCCTAGCTCTCCGAGGGGACCCTTCCCAAGAGGCATTTGGTATGAATACCCTAGCCCACTTGAACCAGAGAGATGGCCTCTCCCTTTGAAACCACTCTGCTTCCCAAGCCTTTGTACTCTAGGCCTGTGACAGGAGTGGCAGCCCTGAATTGTTTTCAAGGTCATTCTTCCATTGTCTTGAACAATAGCTCCTGGCTTTTGTTGAGATGGCTAACTAATCACCTTATCAAAAGGTCATTTGGCCACACCATTAGTGTTCTCTCCCAGATAGGTTTTCATTCTTTTCCATCTGGATAGGCTGAGAATTCTCCAAATCTTAAGTTCTAGTTTCTTTTTTGCTTAATTCCATCTTTAAGTCATTTCTCTCTTCTCACATTTTACTATAAGAAGTCAGTCCAGTGTAGTGGTGCTTATTTGTAATCCCATCTATATGGGAAGCCAAGGTAGAAGAATTGCTTGAGCCAAGGAGGTCAAGGCTATAGTGTGCTATGAACATGCCTGTGAAGAGCCACTGCGCTTCAGCCTGGTCATTGTGAGCCTGGTGAGACCCTATCTCTTAAAAAAAAAAAATTTAAGAAGTCAAGAGGAACTAGTCTGCTTCTTCAACACTTTGCTTAGAGATTTCCTTAGCCAATATCCAATTTCATTGCTTACAAGTTTTACCATACACAAAACACTAGAACATGAACACAATTTTGCCAACTCTTTGCCACTTCTTAACAAGGTTCATCTTTCCTCCCATGTCTGATAATATGTTCTTCATTTCCATCTAAGAACTCATCATAATGGCCTTTACTGTCCAAATTCCTACCAACATTCTGTTTGTCATTACTTAGGTAGTCTAAGTTTGAGGCTTTCTCTCTAGCACTCCTCTTTTTTTTTTTTTCTGAGCCTTCACCAGAATCACTCTTCACATCCCTATTTCTAGCATGCACCTCAAAACTCTTCCAACCTCTACCCATCATCCAGTTCCAAAATGACTTCCATATTTTTAGGAATTTATTACCATAGCACCCCACTTCTTGGTATCAATTTCTGTCTTAGTCCATTCAGACTACTATAACAGAATACCATATACTGGGTGGCTTATAAACAACAGAAATTTATTTCTCACAATTCTGAGGGATGAGAAGTTCAAAACCAAGCCATTGGCAAATCCACTGTTTGGTGAAGATATTCTTCCTGGTTTGGAGAGAGCCACGTTCTTGTATCCTCAATGGCGGAAAAGCCAAGGGAGCTCTTCTGGGGTCTTCTATAAGAGCACTAATCCCATTCATGAAGTTCCACTCTTATGACCTAACCACCATCCAAAGTTCCCACCACCAAATACTATCACATTGGGGATTAGGTTTCAACATATAAATTTTGGGAAGACACAACTATTCAGTCTACAATAACAACCAATGGTGATCAATCAACTATGTAGCAAAGCAACAATGAGACTAAATGAAGAGGACAGAAAAACAAATGTAGGCAAAGATGAATATTTTTAAGAAGTGATAGTAAAGCAAGCAGAACACAAGCTATTGAGGAGCCAAGAAGTTCTAAATACAACAAAGGGCTGCATTTCTCACACAAATCTCTACAAACTCCATGTCTGCAGGACAGGCTTGGCAGAAAAACTTCTCAAGATCTATATACTCCAGCTAGGTGTGGTCTGTACCTTATTACTAAGATAGCAAAATTCAATCAATATAAAGGGAAGAAAAAAATAATATGAAGCTATTTCATCTGGATTATAATTATATTCAATTAAATTCCATAAGCATCTACTAACTACTTCAATACTCCAAGCAACATACTATAAGTTGTGGAGGAGCACTAAGCGTGAATAGGACAAGGTTTCTGCCTTCAAGGAATGTATGATGAATAAATCACAGATTTGTTTAAAAAAAATTGCTTTAGGCAAATCAGTTTCCTCAGTCAACCTTTGGTGAATTTGGCTAAATGGCTTTGGGGAATTGATCTTCAATAAATCAATCTGTTGCCATGTGAACAACTAACTTTGGAATATCATAATCGTATAAAAGAATTAAAAAATAATACAAGTAAGCTTCCTCTGGTGATGAAAGAAAGAATTTCTGCTGGGACAATTGTAGGTTTTGTTTTTGGTGTTTTTTTGTTTTGTTTTGTTTTGTTTTTTGAGACAGGGTTTTGCTCTTGTTGCCCAGGCTGGAGTGCAGTGGCACAATCTTGGCTCACGACAACCTCCACCCCCTGGGTTCAACCAATTCTCCTGCCTCAGCCTCCCAGGTAGCTGGGATTACAGACATGCACCACCACGCCTGGCTAATTTTGTATTTTTAGTTGAAATGGGGTTTATCCATGTTGGTCAAGCTGGTCTCAAACTCCCGACCTCAGGTGATTCGCCCACCTCGGCCTCCCAAAATGCTGGGATTACAGGCATGAGCCACTGCACCCGGCCTTCTACAGGGACCTCTGAATGAGTCTTGAGGAAAAGTAGGAGTTCAATAGACATAGAAAGGAAGGTAATAGCATGACACAGAAGTAGCAAAGTGCCAGGCCTGTTTTGTGACAGCAAATTCCAAAGTTCGAGCAGATAGAGATCCCACCCATGCTCTCTCAGATGGTCTAAAAAGTATTCTAGTTCCTGCTCTCATTTCAAAAATGACTGTTCTAGTCAGTCAGAAAGAAGCACAAGAACAAAGCCTGCTAAGTGAAAGCAGCCATCTTTTCAGTGTTCCCATCAGACCCGCTGTTTGCCATCTCATCTGCCCTGCTAGCCCTCTCTACCTGCCCCCACCCACAACTAAGCCAGGGGAACACAAATGGCAGCTGCAGGCACTTGAGAATGTTCCTCAGACCAGCAATCCTTGCCCAGGCCAATACAAAGGCAATCAGAGAGGAAGGCCTTGATGTGCCCTCATTTCCCCAGCTGAGGAAAGCCCTCCAGGATCCAAGTCTGGGATTCCTCTTCCCAGTTTCTTGTTGCAGTCATAAAACAACTTTCTCTTAAAAGGAACACGCTTTTAAGAAAAATCCATCCTTAAAGTTATTCAAATAAAGTTAGCTACAAGTTTGCCATCTCTGGCCTTTTATCAGAGGAGAATACACCATACACTGCAACCGAATTCCCTGGCCAGATGGCTAAGGTTTCTGAACATCCGGGCACTTTATCCTGTCACTCAACTGTACCATTTTTTTCTAAATACTTTTTTTCTCTTTCTCTGTTTCTTTCCGCATTGGAGCCTCCACCCATGAAATTGAAAGATTTCTAGTAGAAATTCCTTTGTTGCATCAGCTTTGGAAATATGGATTACAGTATTCTCTGAAAAACATTTATTACGCTGAACTGTGACTCAGACATTGTTGCATTTCTGGGGTTATAGATTTTCTTTCAGCTAAACTAAGGCTCTAAGTCACAGTGACAGTTGTAATGTGTGTAATACCACAGTACCAGATTCTATTACACACATATTTTTGCTAGAGGTTTACGATGTTAAAAAATTTCTTTTTTCCAATACCTTTCTGTACCTGTTGTGTAAATATATTAGAACCTATAACACCAAAGTCAATTTTCAGATGAAATGTGCACAACAACAGTCGTTTGTCCTTTAAAGAAAAAAAGGGGAGGGGAAGAATGTTGCATCCAAGCTAATGATATTCAAGCACAATATTGAATTGTAATAAAAGATGAATGAGAGAAAGTGTGTGTCATTGTGAGGGATGGAGAAGGTTATAGAAAGCTGAGGCCAAGAACGTATTTATCATGGATGTTGCTGCAGGCATTGTGTTGAAAAATCTGCAGGCTTATTAGCAAGTGTATTTAATGGGAAAACAGACCAGTCTACTAAGGAAAGATTTCCTAAAGATTATCTTTTATATAAGATTAAGATAAAACTTGAAAAATATGTGAGAGAAATCTCAACTAAATCTTGAGGGGGTGGAACTTCAAATTCATCAATGGGTCCTGTCAGTTCCATAAGGAAGAGGTCTTTGTGAAAGTGCTAATGGTGCTGTAATTTTTCAAGGTAAGTAAGAAAAGGAACAAATAAAGAAGTGGACTTAATTAGCACACCCACTTGCAAAGCCTTAATCCATTAGACTGTCATGCCAACAAATCCTTCTGCTTTTCTTTAGAATCTAAATTTTATCTAACATTCAAAATAGTTCTCCTAGGTCTTTAACCATGTTGCTGTCTGTCTCCTAAAAGAATCCAGTGTGACTAATGCTTTTATGGGAGGGAAAATCTGATAGCAGTTGACCAAATCATCTGAGACAGAAAGTGGAAAGACAATGAGAACGGAGAGATTTTAAAATTCTTCCTTCATACTACATTTTAACTTCTTACATTTTCAATCTTCTGCGTAATCAATAACAGAATGAATAATTAACTGAATTTCATTTTCCCTTCCAAAGCTTCTACATTCATATGGAAATGGTAAACAATAAAACAAACTAAAGGAGGCAGAATTAGAAGAAAAACTGGGAGATAGCTTCACCTGTTCAATCCTCAATGGGATTCCTCAATGGGAGATGATGTTCACCTCAAAGTTTGTTTTCAGTGGCAGAAAGTGCAATTGTGATTTCGTTCAATTTCAGTTCATTCAGTAATTACTGAAAGAAAACCTTGAGACTATCTGGGTTTGGGGCATTTTAATGGCATTTGCTTTTTGTTTGGTTTGTAGGAGGAATCTATTATCTTGCTGTGTCTTGTTTCAAGTGTAAATTTACAGTGCAGTAAAAAAAAAAAAAAAAAAAAAAAAAAATGGCCTGGCATGGTGGCTAACGCTTTTAAACCCAGCACTTTGGGAGGCCGGCAGGCAAATCACGAGGTAAGGAGTTCAAGATCAGCCTAGCCAACATGGTGAAACCCCATCTCTAGTAGAAATACAAAAATTAGCCGGGCATAGTGGCAGGCACCTGTACTTCCAGCTACTTAGGAGGCCGAAGCAGGAGAATCGCTTCAACCCAGGAGGCAGAGGTTGCAGTGAGCCAAGATCGCGCCACTGCACTCCAGCTTGGGCAACAGAGCAAGCCTCCATCTCAGGGGTGTGTTGGGGGGGATATTAAAATTCCTGTCAGTAGTAAGTATGTAGTACCATAAAAATAATATTTATACCCTGGCCAGGCACGGTGGCTCACGCCTGTAATCCCAGCATTTTGGGAAGCCAAGGAGGGCAGATCATCTTAGGTCAGGAGTTCAAGACCAGCCTGACTAATATGGAGAAATTCCATCTCTACCAAAAATACAAAATTAGCCAAGCATGGTGGCACATGCCTGTAATCTCAGCTACTTGGGAGGATGAGGCAGGAGAATTGCTTGAACCCAGGAGGCAGAGATTGCAGTGAGCCGAGATTGCACCATTGCACTCCAGCCTAGGCAACAAGACCAAAACTCCATCATCTCAAAATAATAATAATAATAATAATTTTTCTCTATTACTGAGTTTCAAGGGGTCATCAGTACTACCCTCCATTTTCCTATTGGATTTCAGAACAAACTGAAAGATGAAGACATGGGATTCAGACACATAAAAATTAAGTATCACTTTCATTACTGGTTAAGGTGATTTGGGAGAATATAGTTTAGGGGTGAAAGCCAAATGAGATTGCTAAGAAGATGCCCACCACCACCACAATTTAGCTTAGACTCCAAAACTGCAGACTTCCCCACAAGGACAGAACTCACCCTACAACCAAGAGCAAATTAAATCACAACCTCTGAAGGCAGGTGGATCCAGCCAAAGGGAGAGGGATAAAGGAACTGAACATGAGAGGAGGGGGTAAAAGGCCAGGAATGTCAGTCTGGTGGAGTTCCCTGCACAGGGAAGCACAAAATCAGGAGAAAGGAGGCCTCTGCCTTTACTGTCCCAAACTAGTGCAATTACAGTGAACATCTTTGTGCAAATTAATTTGTGCTGTTTTTTGAGTTTTACTGTAGCACAAATTCCTAGACTGCTAGATCAAAAGATAGATCTATTTAAAATCTAGAAACATATTCCAAGATACCCTCCAAAAATGTGGTATCAATTTACAGTCCCACTAAGAGTACGAGTGTTTCATTTAGTCCCTCCTAGTCAACTACCCTCATGTTTTAATATCTATTATCAGTGTATCATCCAGTAGATTGTTATAATTTACATGTCTTTGACTACCAATGAAATTGAATACTTTTTCATAAATGTATTGGGTACTTATATTTCTTCTTCTGTGGCTGGCTACTCAGGAACGTACACTTACTTTCCTAGCAATGATAGTCCATTAGTTTGCACCTTCCACCCTCTCTCACCCAGTCCTCTGAATCAACCGTACAAATTTGTGAGATGTTCAGATGGAGTTAGAGGTGGCATTTCTGAGAATGAATTCAAATTTTCTTCTGGAAACATAAGCCAAGCAAACCTGTTCTTTTGCCTTTTCTAACACTATGCTTGTGAAAGTATTTAACCAGTCTGGACATAACTATAATAATAAAACACCAAAATATCACTGAAAGTCAAGAGATCAAATTTGAGATCTAGCTCTGCCATTTAATAATCTGGGTTACCTGAGCACAACCCAATAAATCTCTCCAAGCTTCAGTAGTTTTTTGTTGTTGTTGTTGTTGTTGTTTTCAGACAGAGTCTCACTCTGTCACCTAGGCTGGAGTGCAGTGGCATGATCTTGGCTCACTGTAACCTCTGCCTCCCAGGTTTAAGCGATTCTCCTGCCTCAGCCTCCCCATAGCTGGGATTACAGGCACACGCCACCAAGCCCAGCTATTCCTTTTGTATTTTTAGTAGAGATGAGGTTTCACCATGTTGGCAAGGCTGGTCTCGAACGCCTGACCTCATGATCTACCCACCTGGGCATCCCAAAGTGCTGGGATTACAGGCATGAGCCACCACACCCGGCCTAGCTTCAGTAGTTTTTATCAAATGGTGTAAAAAGAGATGAACTAGATCAGTAGTTACCAAGATTTCTTTTTAGCAGCAGAACCCTTGTGTGAGTACAAAATGTAAAGGGGAAAAAGTCAGCATGACTCTCTTGAAACCCAACCCCCAAGCTCCATGGCCTCCAGCTGGTCCCATGCAGTGCCCCCCTCACGTACTCCCTGTGAAATTTTTAGGACACAACTGGGCTCAGCTTAAGAACCACTGGGCTTAGAAAAACTGTAAAGTATCTCCCAGCACTACTCTAGTTAGGATTTAAATGAACAGAAATTCTGAATCACTCTAGTACACAGTCCCTTGGAATCCATGGAGGATTGGTTCCAGCACCAACCTTGGATACCAAAATCCACAGATGTTTAAGTTTCTTCCATAAAATGGTGTCATATTTGAACATAACCTACACATATCCTCCTGTGTACTTTAAATCATCTGTGGATTGCTTATTATGCTTAATGCAATGTAAATGCTATATAAATGTTATACTGTATTTTTATTTGTATTATTTTTTATTGTTGTATTGTTGTTTTCTTGGGTTTTTTTCCCAAATTTTTTCTATCTGTAGTTGGTTGAATCTGTGGACTCAAATATGGTGAGAAGGCTGATCATATAAGCAAGTACTTCTATATTTGCTGATATGGTTTGGCTGTGTCCTTACTTAAATCTCATCTTGAATTGTAGTTTCCATAATCCTCACATCATGAGAGGGACCCAGTGGAAGGTAATTTAATCATGGGGATAGTTACCCTCATGCTGTTCTCATGATAGTGAATGGATTCTCAGGAGATCTGATGGTCTTATAAGGGGCTTTTCCCCTTTTTGCTCAGCACTTCTTGCTGCCGCCATGTGAAGAAGGATGTATTTGCTTTCCCCTCCGTCATGATTATAAGTCTCCTGAGACCTTCCCAGCCATGCTGAACTGTGAGTCAATTAAACCTCTTTCCTTCATAAATTGCCCAGTCTTTGGCAGTTCTTTATAGCAGCATGAGAATGGACTAATACACTTCAAATGTCATCTGAATCAGATGGACTGAGTGGACTGAGTAAGGGTGTGCTTCTAACTTTGAAGGTAAGTTAGTAAAAACTGACACAAATAGCATTGTAACAGAATGATCTTAGGCCAAAATGGACTCTAGGACTTCTTGAACTCTTAAAATATTCAGATTTGGGTTCTGAGATTTGGGGATATGTCTAATATCAAATTTTTATAAGAGTCCCTTGTTAGTACCATAAGATCCAGCCTTGCCCTATAGGTAACGATGGGGTTTCTCCTTGATGGGATTTGTTATTTACATTATTAATTGGCCTGAGCTGACATCAACCCAACAGTAAAAACTGAGAACTTTAGAAAGAAGTCTTAAATCAGGTGAGGAAAAAGTATCCCCAGGACTTGCTTCTTAATGTGTGGGGTCCAGGGCAAAATGAAAACACGGAGCCCCTTGTTCTTATCCCAAATGTCTTATCAGCATATTTATCCCAAACAAGCAAACTGTGCATTCCACAAAAGGAATTCTGATAAATCCAAGTGTCTTCTTACAGGAAACAGAAGTTGTTCTTTATGAAGGGTTAGGATTATGCATACTCCCTGGCTTTACACAAAGTGTCCTACCTATTTTTACAGAAATGCATCAAGCCTGTGGCCAAGCAAAGTTATGCCCACAATAAGAAAATTCACTCAGACATACAGGAAATCAGAATCACTGCATTTGCAAGATTAGGTTGTGCCATGGTTAATTTTAGGTGTCAACTTGACTGGATTAAGGGATATCCACGTAGCTGGTAAAGCATTATTTCTGGGTATGTATACTGGAATGTCATCTTAATCAGATGGACTGAGCAGACTTAGTGAGGAAGATCTGCCCTCACCCAGTGTGAGCAGGCACCATCCAATCTGCCAAGAGCCCAGACAGAACAAAAAGGCACAGAAAAGGCAAATTCAGTCTCTCTCTTCTGGAGCTGGGACACACTTCTTCTGCTCTTGCACATCAGAACTCCAGGCTCTGCAGTCTTTGGACTTGGACCCCAAGGCTTGTACCAGTGGCTCCCCAGTTTCTCAGGCCTTTCGCCTACAACTGAGAGTTACACCATTGGCTTCCCTGGTTTCAGAGCCTTCAACTTGATCTAAGCCATGCTACCAGCTTCCCTCATTCTCCAGCTTATAGACGGCCTGTGGTGGGATTTCTCAGTCTCCATAATCAAGGCTGAGAACTAACTCCCCTAAGAAATCCCCTCTCATATATTTATACATCTAGACACAGAAAAACCATATGCCATTGGTTTTTTTCTCTAGAGAACTCTGACAAACACAGGTTTTATCTTTGCTTTGAGGTCTTAATAATTAATGGGAGAAAGGTGGTTTAAGTAAAAGGAACTTTCTGTAGTGTAGGCCCATTTTGTATGGTAGAGAGGTTGTCTTTGTAGACAAGAGTATCCTTTAAAAGCATTTGCTCTCCCTAAAATACTTCTTTCATGTAGTCATTCTTGCCTAAACATTGTCAGGGGCTCCCTAATGCCTACTGGTTAAAGACCAGCATTCAGGCCCTCTATCATTTGACCCAACTTTAACTCAAGCACTCCCCAGAAGGACTCTCTGCTTGTGCCCATCAGAGTGAGCACCACTTTTCCACCTCCCTGTCCTGGTCCATTGCCCAAAAGGCTTCCTCACCATCCCAAAGTCTCGCCCATCTGCTAGTTACATGTGTTTTTTTCTTTTTTCTTATTTGGCTTTCTCTCTTTTTTATCCTTATTTGTCTGTAAGGAATATATATTACTTATACATTTTTAAATTATTTTTAATTTTTTAAAAATATTAGGCCGGGCATGGTGGCTCACATCACAATCCTAGCACTTTGGGAGGCCAAGGTGAGCAAATCACTTGAGGTCAGGAGTTCAAGACCAGCCTGGCCAACATGGTGAAGCCCTGTCTCTACCAAAACTACAAAATTTATCTGTGCATGGTGGTGTATGCCTGTAATCCCGGCTACCTGGGAGGCTGAGGCAGGAGAATCACTTGAACCTGGGAGGCGGAGATTGCAGTGAGCCGAGATCATGCCACTGCACTCCAGCCTGGGTGACAGACTGAAACTCCATCTCAAAAAAAAAAAAAATTAGCCCATCTTTCAAAACACAGTTCAAATTTTACTTCCACCAAAATTATTCCAAATGAGAGAAATGTTAATGATAATAATAGCTAGCATTTATTGCACACATACTAGGAGCCCACCACTGTGCTCAGTTTACACATAAATACACTGTCTCATTTACTCTTCACAGCCAATCTATGAGTTCCCAACCTACAGATTAGAAAACTGAGGGTCTGTGAGGTTGTTATATAACTTACACCAGTTTCACTGCTGGCAAGTGTCAGAGCTAAGGTGTGAACCCAGCTCACTGACTCACTATTCCCCTCACCTCCTATACCCAGTTGCTGCCCTTAACAACCACTTTCCTTGAGCTGGTCCACAAGGCAATAGCCATGAGCTGCCTTGTCTTACAGATAATTGTGTATTTGCCCATTTCTCCTTCTATACTGTCACTCCTTTGAATGCATTTTGGGCTTTTACAGAATGTCTAGCACAGAATTATACATATATTTATTGAATTTTTCAGATAAGAAAACTTAAGGCAAAGACTAAGCAAGTTGCCGAGCTGGAATTGGAAACCAACAAGCCCTAGTTCAGCCCCACATGGTATCTCTCCAGCACACACACTGTCAATGCTAAATACATATTACTGAATGAATCTATTTCTGGGGCCTTCCTTTCTGGACCCCTTTCAAGCCACACAGTTTGGTCATAATTGCAAGCCAATCTGAATATTAATAATAATTGGAAATATGAATTAAAATTTGATAACTCAGTTTTCCAAGTAAGTTGAGTTGGCTAGATAAGAGTTCGTGCCTAATATGATAGAGTTTTCTGCCAATGTTTATTTTATTAATGCAAAATAATTTTAAAGCTTATAAAAATAGCGGCACTATTAGTAGTAGTAAGAATTGTATGAAAGATTTGCTTAATTAAATTGAGTATCAAATTTTTATTAGAACACACCGGTTTAAAGTTAATCATCAAAGAATATCTAAATTTGAAGTCATTTTTATATTATATTTATTTAATGACATTACTGAAAAGTTGTATTTTTTAAAATTATTCACACCCAGAATAAAAATACTTAATAGAATAATTCTGTCACAGAAACTTTGGTTTAATCTCCTTTACCAGAAGTAGCTGGAAACCCTGACTCTAAGCTGTGAGCCCCCTACCAAATCTTAGACATAAATTTGACAACGAAAGTTATCAAATCTTTCAAACAAAATCAGTCTTCCCACCTCAGCCTCCCAAGTAGCTGGAACTACAGGTATGTGCCACCATGCCCAACTAACTTTTGTATTTTTTTTTGTAGGGACAGGTTTCACCATGTTGTTCAGAATGGTCTCAAACTCCTGGACTCAAGGGATCCACCTGCCTCAGCCTCCCAAAGTGCTAGGATTACAGGGATGAACCACTGCACTTGGCCCCTGTGGTTACATTTTTCTAATGATTACTAAAACAAATACATCACTATTAAAATTAAACATTTTCATTCATGTACCACCTGAAATCATCCCAGTGGTACACATACCACAATTTGGAAAACACTATATTGTATAAATAAAGACAACAGACTCGAAATTATAATTAAGGCTCTGTTGTTCATTAAAGTCTACAGGGAGGAGGAAGAAAGCATACCCACACAGCAGTGTCCCAATAACAAATACTATTTTATATATCTTTTTTCCATAGGTTATTGGGGTACAGGTGATATTTGGTTACATGTGTTAAGTTCGTTAGTGGTTATTTGTGAGATTTTGGTGCACCTATCATCCAAGCAGTATATTATTTATAGTCTTTTATCTCTCACCCCACTCCCACACTTGCCCCAAAGTCCACAAAGTCCATTGTGTCATTCTTATGACTTTGCATCCTCATAGCTTAGCTCTCACATATCAGTGAGAACATATGATGTTTGGTTTTCCATTCCTGAGTTACTTCAGTTAGAATAATAGTCTCCAGTCTTATCCAGGTCACTGCATTCCTTTTTATAGCTGAGTAGTAGTCCATCATATAAATATACCACAGTTTCTTTATCCACTCATTGATTTATGGGCATTTGGGTTGGTTCCACAATTTTGCAATTGTGAACTGTGCTGCTATAAACATGTGTGTCCAAGTATCCTTTTCTTATAATGACTTCTTTTCTTCTGGGCAGATACCCAGTAGTGGGACTCCTGAATTAAATGGTAGTTCTACTTTTAGTTCCCTAAGGAATCTCCACACTGTTTTCCCTAGTGGTTGTACTAGTTTACATTCCCACCAGCAATGTAGAAGTGTTCCCTGATCACCACATCCACAGCAATATCTGTTGTTTTTTTTGGTTTTTTTATTATGGCTATTCTTGCAGGAGTAAGGTGGTATCACATTGCGGTTTTGATTTGCATTTCCCTGATCATTAGTGATGTTGAGCAGTTTTTCATATGTTTGTTGGCCATTTGTATATCTTCTTTTGAGAATTGTCTATTCATGTCCTTAGCCTACTTTTTGATGGGAGTGTTTGTTTTTTCCTTACTGATTTGTTTGAGTTCGTTGTAGATTCTGGGTATTAGTCCTTTGTCAGATGTACAGATTGTGAAGATTTTCTCCCACTCTGTGGGTTGTCTGTTTACTCTGCCGACTGTTCCCTTTCTCATGCAAAAGCGCTTTATTTTAATTAAGTCCCAGCTATTTATCTTTGCTTTTATTGCATTTGCTTTTTGGTTCTTGGTCATGAAATACTTGCCTAAGCCAATGTCTATAAGGGATTTTTCAATGTTATCGTCTAGAAATTTTTAAAGTTTCAGGTCTTAAAGTCCTTAATCCATCTTGAGTTGATTTTTGTATAAGGTGAGAGATGAGGATCCAGTTTCATTCTCCTTTATGTGGCTAGCCAATAATCTCAGCACCATTTGTTGAAAAGGGTGTCCTTTCTCCACTTTATATTTTTGTTTGCTTTGTTGAAGATCAGTTGGCTGTTAAGTATTTGGGTTTATTTATGGGTTCTCTATTCTGTTCCATTGGTCTATGTGCCTATTTTTATACCAGTACCATGATGTTTTGGTGACTATGGCTTTATAGTATAGCTTGAAATCAAGTAGCGTGATGCTTCCAGATTTGTTCTTTTTACTTAGTTTTGCTTTGGCTATGCAGGCTCTTTTTTGGTTCCATATAAATTTTAGAATTGTTTTCTCTAATTCTCTAAAGAATTATGGTGGTATTTTGATGGAGAATGTGTTGAATTTGTAAATTGCTTTTGGCAGTATGGTCATTTTCACAGTATTGATTCTACCCATCCATGAGCATGGGATGTGTTTCCATCTGTTTATGTCTTCTATGATTTCTTTCAGCAGTGTTTTGCAGTTTTTCTTGTAGAGGTCTTTCACCTCCTTGGTTAGGCATATTCCTAAGTATTTTATTTTTTTTGACAGCTATTGTAAAAGGGATTGAGTTCTTGATTTGATTCTCCACTTGGTCGCTGTTAATGTACAGAAGAGCTACTGATTTGTGTACACTAATCTTGTATCTGGAAACTTTGCTGAATTCTTTTATCAGTTCTAGGAACCTTCTGGAGGAGTCTTTAGAGTTTTCAAGGTAAACAATCATATCATCAACAAACAGTGACAATTTGAGTTCCTCTTTACCTATTTGGATGCCCTTCATTTCTTTCTCTTGTCTGATTGCTCTGGCTATAACATTTAGCACTGTGTTGAAAAAGAGTGGTGAGAGTGGGCATCCTTGTCTTTTTCCAGTTCTTAGAAGGGATGTTTTCAACTTTTCCCCATTCAGAATTATGTTGGCTGTGGGTCTGTCACAGATGGCTTTTATTATATTGAGGTATGTCCCTTGTATGCCAATTTTGCTGAGAGTTTTAATCACAAAGGGATGCTGGATTTTGTCCAGTGCTTTTTCTGCATCTATTAACATGATCATGTGATTTTTATTTTTAATTCTGTTTATGTGGTCTATCACATTTATTGACTTGTGTATGTTAAATCATACCTGCATCCTTGGTATGAAATCCACTTGATCATGGGGGATTATCTTTGATCTGTAGTTAGCTACTATTTTGTTGAGGATTTTAGCATCTATGTTCATCAAGGATATCGGTCTGTCATTTTCTCTTTTGGTTATGTCCTTTCCTGGCTTTGGTATTAGGGTGATGCATAGAATGAATTAGGGAGGGTTCCCTCTTTCTTTATCTGTGGAATAGTGGCAAAAGGATTGGTACCAATTCTTTGAATGTCTGGTAGAATTCTGCTGTGAATCCATCTGGTCCTAGACTTTTTTGGCTGGTTTTCTTTTTTTTTTTTTTTTTTTTTGAGACAGAGTTTTGCTCTTGTTGCCCAGGCTGTAGTGCAATGGCACGATCTCAGCTCACCACAACCTCTGCCTCCCAGGTTCAAGTGGTTCTCCTGCCTCAGCCTCCCGAGTAGCTGGGATTACAGGCATGGGCTGCCACACCTGGATAATTTTGTATTTTTAATACAGACAGGGTTTCTCCATGTTGGTCAGGCTGGTCTTGAACTCCTGATCCCAGGTGATCCACCCACCTCGGCTTCCCAAAGTGCTGGGATTACAGGCATCAGCTACCGCACCCAGCTTGGTTTAATTTTTTATTACGATTTCCATCTTGCTGCTTGTTATTGGTTCGTTCAGGGTATCTAATTCCTCCTGATTTAAGCTAGGAGGGTTGTATTTTTCCAGGAATTTATCCATCTCTTGTAGGTTTTCTATTTTATGTGCGTAAAGCTGTCCATAGTATTCCCGAATGATCTTTCGTATTTCAGTGGTGTCAACTGTAATATCTCCTGTTTCATTTCTTAATGAGGTTATTTGGATTTTCTCTCTACTTTTCTTGGTTAATCTTGCTAATGGTCTATCAATTTTATTTATCTTTTTGAAGAACTAGCTTTTTGTTTCATTTATCTTTCATATTTTTTTTGTTTCAATTTCATTTAGCTCTGCTCTGAACCTGGTTATTTCCCTTCTTCTGCTGAGTTTGGGTTTGGTTTGTTCTTGTTTCTCTGTCCCTTGAGGTGTGACCTTAGAATGTCAGTTTGTGCTCTTTCAGTCTTTCTTATGTAGGCATTTAGGGCTATAAACTTTCCTCTTAGCACCCCCTTTGCTACATCCCAGAGGTTTTGATAGGTTGTGTCATTATTGTCATTCAGTTTGAAGAATTTTTATACATACTTTTTTTTTATTGTACTTTAGATTCTGGGGTACATGTGCAGATCATGCAGGATTGTTGCACAGGCACATACACGGCAATATGGTTTGCTGCCTCCATCTCCCTGTCACCTATATCTGGCATTTCTCCCCATGTTATCCCTCCCCAACCTCCCTACCCCTCACTGTCCCTCCCCTAGTCCCCCCAACAGACCCCAGTGTATGATGCTCCCCTCCCTGTGTCCATGTGTTCTCATTGTTCAATACCCGCCTGTGGGTGAGAACATGCGGTGTTTGATTTTCTGTTCTTGTGTCAGTTTGCTGAGAATGATGGTTTCCATGAAGAATTTTTTTTAATTTCCATCTTGATTTCATTTTTTACCAATGCTCATTCAGTAGCAGGTTATTAAATTTCCATGTATTTGCATGGTTTTGAAGGTTCCTTTTGGAGTTGATTTCCAATTTCATTCCAGTGTGGTCTAAGAGAGTGCTTGATATAATTTCAATTTTCTTATATTTATTGAGGCTTGTTTTCTGGACTATCATGTGGTCCATCTTAGAGAAAGTTCCATGTGCTGTTGAATATAATGTGTATTCTATGGTTGTTGGTTGAACTGTTCTGTATATATCTGTCAAGTCCATTTGTTTCAAGGTATAGTTTAAATCCATTGTTTCTTTTTGTTGTTGTTGTTGTTTTGTTATTGTGAGATGGAGTTTTGCTCTTGCTGCCCAGGCTGGAGTACAATGGTGCAGTCTTGGCTCACCGCAACCTCTGGCTCCCAGGTTCAAGCAATTCTCCTGCCTCAGCCTCCTGAGTAGCTGCAATTACAGGCATGCTCCACCACGCCCAGCTAATTTTTGTATTTTTAGTAGAGACGGAGTTTCTCCATGTTGGTCAGGCTGGTCTCAAACTCCCAATCTCAGGTCATCCACCTGCCTCGGCCTCCCAAAGTGCTGGGATTACAGGCGTGAGCCACCGTGCCAGGCAAAATCCATTGTTTCCTAGTTGTCTTTCTGTCTTGATGACTTGTCTAGTACTGTCAGTGAAGTATTGAAGTCCCCCACTAGTAATGTACTGCTGTTTATCTCATTTCTTAGGTCTATTAGTAACTGTTTTATAAATTTGGGAGCTCCACTCTTGGTGCATATATGTTTAGGATTGTGATATTTTCCTGTTGGACAAGGCCTTTTACCATTATATAGTGTCCTTCTTTGTCTCTTTTAACTGCTGTTACTTTAAAGTTTGTTTTGTCTGATATAAAAATAGCTACCCTTGGTTGAGCATAGTGGCTCATGCTTGTATCCCAACACTTTGGGAGGTGGAGGTGGGTGGATCACCGAAGGTCAGAAGTTTGAGAACAGCCTGGCCAATATGGTGAAACCCCATCTCTACTAAAAGTATAAAAAATTAGCCAGGTATGGTGGTGGGTGCCTGTAATCCCAGCTACTCAGGAGGCTGAGACAGGAGAATCACTTGAACCTGGGCGGCAGAGGTTGCAGTGAGCTGAGATCATACCATTTCACTCCAGCCTGGGCAACAAGAGTAAAACTTTGTCCCAAAAAAAAAAAAAAAAGCTACTCCTGCTGCTCACTTTTGTTGTCCATTTGCATAAAATGCCTTTTTCCACCCCTTTAAGTTTATGTGAGTCCTTATGTGTTAGGTGAGTCTCCTTAAGGCAGCAGATGGTTGGTTGGTGAGTTCTTATCCATTCTGCAGTTCTGTATCCTATAAGTGGAGCATTTAGGCCATTTATGTTCAATGTTAGTATTGAGATGTGAGGTACCCTTGCATTCATCATTCTATTTGTTGCCTGAGTACCTTGGTTTTTTGGTTTTTAACTCGTATTTTTGATTTATAGGTCTTGTGTGATTTATGATTCATGCTTTAAAGAGGTTCTGTTTTGATATGTTTCCAGGATTTGTTTCAAGATTTAGAGCTCTTTTTAGCAGTTCTTGTAGTGGTGGCTTGGTAGTGACAAATTTTCTCAGCATTTGTTTGTCTAAAAAAGACTACCTTTCCTTCATATATAATGCTTAGATTCACTGGATACAAAATTCTTAGCTGATAATTATTTTGTTTGAGGAGTCTGAAGAGAGGGTTCCAATCCCTTCTAGCTTGTAGGGTTTCTGCTGAGAAATCTGCAGTTAATCTGATAGGTTTTTCTTTACAGATTACCTGATGCTTCTGTCTCACAGGTCTTAAGATTCTTTCCTTCATCTGAACTTTAGGTAACCCAATAGCAATGTGCCTAGGTGATTATCTTTTTGTGATGAATTTCCAAGGTGTTCTTTGTGCTTCTTGTATTTGGAAGTCTGGGTCTCTAGCAAGGCAGGGGAATTCTTCCTCAATTATTCCCCTAAATATATTTTCCAAACTTTTAGATTTCTCTTCATCCTCAGGAACACCAACTATTCTTAGGTTTGGTCGTTTAACATAATCCCAGACTTCTTGGAAGCTTTCTTTGTATTTTCTTATTCTTTTTCCTTTGTCTTTGCTGGATTGGGTTAATTCAAAGACCTCATATTCAATCTCTGAATATCTTTCTTCTCCTTGTTCAATTCTATTGCTGAGACTTTCGAGAGCATTTTGCATTTCTATAAATGTGTCCAATGTTTCCTGAATTTTTTATTGTGTCATTTGTTTAATTTCCTTGCATTGGGCTTCACTTCTCTCTGGTGCCTCCCCGATTAGCTTAATAACTAGCCTCCTGAATTCTTTTTCAGGTAAATCAGGGATTTCTTGGTTTGGATCCATTGCTGATGAACTAGTGTGATTTTGTGGGGGTGTTAAAGAGCCTTATTTTGTCATATTACCAGAGTTAGTTTTGTGGTTCCTTCTCATTTAGGTAGGCTCTGTCAGAGGGAAGGTCTAGGGCTGAAGGCTGTCATTCAGATTCTTTTGTCCCACACAGTGTTCCCTTGATGCAGTACTCTCCCCCTTTTTCTACGGATGTGGCTTCCTGTGAGCTGAACTGCAGTGATTCTTGTCTCTCTTCTGGGTCTAGCCTCCCAGCAAGTCTACCCAGATCTGGGCTGGTACCAGGGGTTGTTGGCAGAGTCCTGTGATACGAATCATCTATGGGTTCCTCAGCCATGGATACCAGCACAGTATTTGGGGTGTCTCCTGGGTCCTGCAGAAGCAGTCTGCTTCCTTCAGAGTGGGTCTTCTCAGGATACTCCTTTGTATATTTTCATGTGAACCAAATATGAAGAACTAGATGGGTGATTTGAATAAGCCATATCAGGAGTCTTTTGCAAGAACTGCTTTTGTTTGCAATGAAGGACCTCTTGGATTGAGGAATCCTGTGAAGAGAGGTCTCTCATGACCAAGAGAACTGGGTACTTCTAGCAGGAGTGGGAGGTGGAATCTTCCTCAACCCACAGCTTGAAAATTTGTCACAGCATTACTATCCAAAAATATCTCTGTATTTTCCCTTCCTCTGTCTTGACAAAGACCTGTCCCTACCTAAGGAAAGGAAGTGGGACAAGAAAGTAAAGAAAAGGGATAAGAAATTCCCATCCTATCACATAGGAATTGCATGGTCTTAGTCAGCGCCCATGACTTGCTGCTTCTTGCTTTGTAGAACAGAGAAAACTGCCAACACACAGTATCATGGCCGTGCCATAGTATGAGACAGAATTTAGATAAAACCCAGTGGCAGCCTTTGTGGGGGGCTTACCAACCTCCTCTCTGATGACTAACAGGGCACAGAAAGCAAAAGACTGATCTCGGTATGAATGACAACCCGGGCTGCTCCACCAAATCAGCAAAATAACATGTTGCCACCCAGTGCTTCTGCCTGCACGTCCAGATCTGCCATCTCTCTCTCATGTCTCACAATCATGTGTCTCTTGTATTTCAAAAGGATTAGCTAGACTTAAAGTGAATTTTGTACATGTTAAGTATGTAAAGTCACCTCAAAATTTTGTGGTTTTTTTAATGGTTATAAATGTACTAGAAGCTTAATATAGAAATATTGTTGAATCTTTTTACTTTATATTTTCAAAATCTGAAAAGTAGAGGCAAAAAAAATACCCAAAGTTAATGTTATTACTATTTTAATATTTGAGATATATATATATATTTTGAGACAGCGTCTCTCACTGTTGCCCAGGCTGGAGTTCAATAGCACAATCCCCGCTCACTGCAACCTCCACCTCCCAGGTTCAAGTGATTCTCCTGCCTCAGCCTCCCGAGTAGCTGGGATTACAGGTGCCCACCACCATGACTGGCTAATCTTTTGCATTTTTAATAAAGACAGTGTTTTACTATGTTAGCCAGGCTGGTCTTAAACTCCTGAGTTTAAGCCATCTGCCCACCTCAGCCTCCCAAAGTGCTGGGATTACAGGCGTGAGCCACTGTGCCCAGCCCATTTTAATATTCTTCTCCGTAGTTTTTTTCTGTACATTTTCACAACCTTAAAAGATACTGGATTTTTAATTTGTATAAATGTTTCTTGTAAAAATATTTAATTTTCTAATGAAAGTGTGATATGTTCATTAGAGACATAAAAATAACCATTCATGATCCCACCTCCAAGAGGCCATGATCATTCATATTTTTATTATAGTATTTTTTATCCTGACTCATTTTACCTTTCTACCTAAGCATTAAAATTTTTGTAAACATCATTTGGTTAGGGGAGAGGAGGTCACAATTAACTTTTTTAGAAAGGCTTATTGAAATATAATTTATATATAGTAAAATTCACCCTTTTTAGGTGTGAAGGAGGTCACAATTAACTTTTTTAAAAAGGTTTATTGAAATATAATTTCTATATAGTATATATATATTATATATAATAAAATTCACCCTTTTTAGGTGTACAGGATGATGAGCTTTGACAAATGTATAGAATTGAGTGACCACCACCAAAATCAAGATGTATGTCATGTTAACCTCTTCCTGTAAATAGATGTATGCCATGTTACCTTCTTCCTATAAAAAGAATCACTCTCTGAAAACCTACACACCTGAAATTGCCCTGTGTATGGGATAGGAGCTCAATAATGGCAGGATAAATTTATAAATGATAGACAGACACACAGACATAGCTAGTGTCAGTATGGGGATATGAGACGCTTAATGTTAAGAGTAGGTAGATAGGCAGATGTGAGCATGGCAGGATAGAGCCCCAAAGAATGTCAAGTGACTGTCAGACAATTGACAGGCAGCTGGCAACAGGGAAGGGGAAATTTCCTAACAAACAGGAGACATCTTGAGCTTATGGGGAAGAACTTCCTGATAAGAACTTCAAATGGTAGAGTTTGACTTTCCTCTGGGGACATGTCCAGGCATGCACAGAAAGGGGTAATGTGACAGAGTTTGACCTGTATATAACTTTCCTCCAAGAACACTAGACCTGTAAGGCAAAATTGCCCTGAGAAAGCATGTGCATAACTTCAACCACCAAACGGCATATGTGGCCCCACCCAGATGATGGCAAAACACTGTGTAGGTGTCGATTAGGCAACAGCCTGCCCAGAGGGAGGGATGAAAGGAAGAGACTAGGGAAAACTCATAGAAAATAACTCTTTTTCCAGCTGGAATCACAGAGGTGTAGAAGAGAAGAAAAAGAAGAAGGTTCCTGCTGTGCCAGAAACCCTTAAGAAAAAGCAAAGGAATTTCACAGAGCTGAAGATCAAGCACCTGAGAAAAAAGTTTGCTCAAAAGATGCTTCGAAAGGCAAGGAGGAAGCTTATCTATGAAAAGGCAAAGCACTGTCACAAGGAATATAGGCAGATGTACAGAACTGAAATTTGAATGGCGAGGATGGCAAGGAAAGCTGGCAACTTCTATGTACCTGCA
>CAUYLG010027135.1:0-70605 GCA_963573385.1 Cacajao melanocephalus
TTTTCTTTATGTTTGAAGACACATAAAGTATGAGGGGAATACAACAATCAAAACTAACTTTTTGTAGATAGCCATTTCATTTCTTTAAACTGTTTCAATGCCAATATGTATTCTACAAAAGAGAATGGTTTTAGGCTCCAGTGTTATACTTTATATATATATATATATATATATGTATATATATATATATATACTTTATATATATATATAATTTATATATATATATACTTTATATATATATATATATATAAAATAAATTTTACATAGTGAAATCTAAAAAAAAAAAAAAAGGCCAATATCCTTGATGAACATTGATTCAAAAATCCTTAACAAAATACTAGCAAACTTAATCCAGCAGCATATTAAAAAGCTAATTCACCACAATCAAGTAGACTTTCTCAAGTAGAGTGGGATACAAGGTTGTTATGCAAATCAATAAACATGATTCATCACATAAACAGAACTAAAGACAAAAACCACATTATCATCTCAATAGATGTAGAAAAGGCTTTCAATAAAATTCAACATCCCTTCATGTTAAAAACTCTCAACAAACTAGATATTGAAGGAACATAGCTGAAGATAATAAGAGCCATCTGTGACAAACCCACAGCAAATATCATACTACACTAAATGGGCCAAAGCTGGAAGCATTCCCCTTGAAAACCAGCATAAGACAAGGATGCCCTCTCTCACCACTCCTAGTCAACATAGTATTAGAAGTGCTGGCCAGAGCAGTCAGGCAAGAGAAAAAAATAAAGGGCATCCAAATAGGAAGAGAGGCAGTCAAATTATCCCTGTTTGCAGATGACATGATTCTATATCTAGAAAATCCCATATTCTCAGCCCAAAAGCTCCTTAGGCTGATAAACAACTTCAGCAAGGTTTCAGGATACAAAATCAATGTACAAAAATTACTGGCATTCCTATACATCAAAAAGAGACAAGCAGAAGGCCAAATCAGGAATGGACTTCCATTCACAATTACTACAAAAGGAATACAATACCTAGGAATACACCTAATCAGGGAGGTAAAAGATCTCTACAATGAGAACCACAAAACACTGCTCAAAGAAATGAGAGAAGACACAAACATATTGAAAATCATTTCATGCTCATGGAGAGAAAGAATCAATATCATTAAAATGGCCAAAGCAATTTACAGATTCAATGCTATTCCTATCGAACTATGACATTCTTCACAGAACTAAAAAAACTATTTTAAAATATACATAGAACCTTAAAAAGCCCCAAATAGTCAAGGCAATCCTAAGAAAAAAGAAGGAGACATCACACTACCAGGCTTCAATCTATACTACAGGGCTACAATAACCAAAACAGCATAGGAATGGTACAAAAACAGACACATAGACCAATGGAACAGAATAGAGAGCCCAGAAATAAGGCTGCACACCTACTACCATCTGATCTCTGATCTGCGACATAGCTAACAAAAACAAGCTATGGGGAAAGGACTCTATTCAATAAACGGTGCTGCATATGGTTAGCCATATACAAAAAATTGAAACTCTACCCCTTCCTTACGCCATATGCAAAAATCAACTCAAGATGGATTGAAGACTTAAATATAAAACCCAAAACTATACAAACCCTGGGAGACAACCTAGGCAATGCCATTCTCAACATGGGATCGGGCAAAGATTTTATGATTAAGATGGCAAAAGCAATTGCAACAAAAGATAAAATTGACATTTGAGATCTAATTTAACTTAAGAGCTTCTGCACACCAAAAGAAACCATCAACAATAGTAAACAGACAACCTATAAAATGGGCAAAAATATTTCCAAACTATGCATCTGAAAAGGTCTAATATCCAGCATCTCTAAGGAACTTAAACATATTTACAATAGACAACCTATCCCCATTAAAAAGTGGGCAAAGGACATGAACAGACAGTTTTCAAAAGAAGACATACATGCAGCCAACAATCATATAAATAAACACTCAGCATCACTGATCATTAGAAAAATGCAAATCAAAACCACAATGAGATACCAACTCACAACAGCACAACCAATCAGAATGGCTATTAAAAATTAAAAAAAAAAAAAGATGCTGGTGAGGTTGCAGAGAAAAGGGAACACTTATACACTGTTGGTGGGAGTGTAAATTCGTTCAACCTGGGGTGGAAAGCAGTGGGATAATTTCTCAAAGAGCTAAAAGCTGAGCTACCATTCAACCTAGCAATCCTATTACTGGTATATACCCAAAGGAATAGAAATCATTCCATCATAAAGACGTGCACACGAATGTTCATTGCAGCACTATATTCACAAGAGCAAAGACATGAAATCAACCTAAATGCCCATAAATTGAAGACTGGATAAAGAAAATGTGGTACACACACACCATGGAATACTATGCAGCCATAAGAAAGAATGAGATTATGTCCTTTGCAGGAACATTGAGGGAGCTGGAGACCATTATCCTTAGCAAACTAACACAGAAACAGAAAACCAAATACCACATGTTCACTTATAAGTGGGAGCTAAAAGATGAGAATGCATGGACACACAGAGGGGAACAACAGACACTGAGGCCTACTGGAGGGTGAGAGAAGGAAAAGAACCAGAAAAAGACAACTAGTGGGTAATAGGCTTAGTACCTGGGTCTCAAAATAATCTGTTCATCAAACCCCCATGACACGGGTTTACCTATGTAAAAAAAACCCTGCACATGTATTCCGGAATCTAAAATAAGGGCGTTTTAAAAAATAAAAAAGGATTAGGCCTTACAAAAGTACATGCACTTGGTGGTCACAAAAAGAAAAGATGTCAATTCATGGACCGTAGGAGCTACGTGAACTTGGTTGGGCTGTGGTTGAGGAGCTCATGTTTATTGCTTTCAGTTGAAGTGGCCAGAGAGGTTCGGCATGTGGAGTCAAACGAGGGGCCAGTGAAGCTGAGAGGTGTACAGTCGCCCCTTGAACAATGCAGGTGTTAGGGCCACTGACACTCTCCCTCCCCCACTCAGCCAAAAATCTGTGGCTAACTCTTGAATAACTTTTGACTCTCCCCAAATTTATCTATTAATTATTGTTGACCAGAGGCCTTACGAAGAGCATGAATAATTGATTAGCATATTTTGTTGGCTGTGTGTATCATATACTGTATTCTTACAATGAGGTAAGCTAGAGAAAAGACAATGTTACTAAGAAAATCATAACAGAAAATATATTTACTGCTATGATTAGTAAATATATTTATATACTAATATATATAATATATAATATGTATACTAATATGTATTAGTAAATACATTAGGTGGAAGTGGATCAACATAAAGATCTTTATCCCCATCATTTTCACCTGGAGCAGGCTGAGGAGGAGAAGGAAGAGTAGGAGTTTGTCTTGCTGTCTGAGGGGTGTCAGAGGTCGGAGAGGGTGCAGGAGAGGAAGGCACACTCCATGTAACTTTTATTGACAAAATCTGTGTATTAGTAGGTCTGCACAGTTCAAACCCATGTTGTTCAAGGGCCAATGCTAATTCCAGAGGCAGCTGATGCAGGGAGGGGAGTTGGGAGAAGCTCTCCCTAGGAGGAAGGTCAGCTCTTCAGTTGGGAAACAAGTTATTGTTATCCTTTATGAACCCCTTTCCCTTTCTTAGTGTTGACTAAGAGTTTATGATTTAGGGTTGGGGGAAAAGTCACTTCCCTTTATATTTTAAAGTTCTTGCTTTACTTACAGAAAATTTTGTATCTTACACCCACACATTTAGTAAAATGAAGCCCAAATGAAGTTTTAACAAACAAGAAAAGATAAAATGTATAAATAACACACTCTTGTCTCTCAGGAAATGAAGAATTATTTTATTTTTATTTTGCTTAAGTAATGGTAATGGTAATACCGAGCTTGTATCTATTTAGGCAAGACAAATATGACGTCATGTTTTTTGTTTTTTTTTTTTAAAGACTCAGCCTCATTCTTGTCCGCCAGGCTGGAGTGGAGTGGCACGATCTTGGCTCGCTGCAACCTCTACCTCCTAGGTTCAAGTGACTCTCCTGCCTCAGCCTCCCCTCCTAAGTGGCTGGGATTACAGATGCCTGCCACCACACCCAGTCAATTTTTGTATTTTTAGTAGAGACGGGGTTTCATCATGTTGGCCAGGCTGGTTCTTGAACTCCTGACCTCAGGTCATCCGCCCGCCTTGGCCTCCCAAAGTGCTGGGATTACAGGTGTGAGCCACTGTGCCTGGCTTTAAAGAACCTTGGTCTCCACAATCTTTTTTTTTTTTTGAGACGGAGTCTCACTCTGTTGCCCAGGCTGGAGTGCAGTGGCATGGTCTTAGCTCACTGCAACCTCTGCCTCCAAGGTTCAAGTGATCCTCCTGCCTCAGCTCCCCTAGTAGCTGGGATTACAGGCATGAGCCAGTATGCCCGGCTAATTTTTGTATTTTTAGTAGAGACAGGGTTTCACCATGTTGGCAAGCCTGGTCTCGAACTCCTGACCTCAGGGATCCACCTGCCTCGGCATCCCAAAGTGCTGGGATTACAGGTGTGAGTTGTGTTTTTAAGATTTAAGAAAAACTCTATATTTTGTTTGCCATCTATGCAAAAAACCTGCACATGTATTCCTGAACCTAAAATAAAGGCTTTTTAAAAAATAAAAAAAAAAGTTTAGGCCTTAAAAATTACATACACCTGATGGTCACAAAAAGAAAAGATGCAAATTCATGGACCGTAGGAGTTCAGAGGTTGGAGAGGGTGCAGGAGAGGCAGGCACACTCCATGTAACTTTTGTTGAAAAAAATCTGTGTATTAGCGGATCAGCACAGTTCAAACCCATGTTGTTCAAGGGCCAAGGCTAATTCCAGAGGCAGCTGATGCAGGGAGGGGAGTTGGGAGAAGCTTTCCCTAGGAGAAAGCCCAGCTCTTCAGTTGGAAAACAAGCTTTTGTAATCCTTTCTGAGCCCCTTTCCCTTTCTTATGCTTAGTTGAGCCCAGTTTAAACAGTTTTATCTGAGAATAAAACAGACATTATAGTAATTACTAACACATCTGCATTATCTCTTAAACTGAAGCATCTGATATAATAGAGATGCCATTTTGCAATATTCTGACATAGAAGACTTCAGACTGTTTGCTCCCTCTGCTTCCTCGGTTTTCTTAACAGGCTGTGGAATCTCAGGGATTGCTATTAAAGGTCAGCTTCTTTAATGGTGTTTCCATCAATGTCTGGGCAGTTGGAGGTAAGCCTAGCTCAAGGGCAGCTAATTAACTCCATCTGTTCATGTCTATGCTTCAAGATAACAGCCTTTAGACAAATAGAGCCATGGAGTCAGGAACATGTCTCACCATTGTCTTGTTCTTGACTTTAATATCAGAGAAAAATGTTTTCATCTGTATTTAAGTATAAACTTAAACTGATGTATAATTTTATTTAATATGTAGATCTTCCTATTTCTCTTTCAGTGGACTATTGCAACATTTTTTACTAATTCATTCTCAACTACCCATATCTTTCATATAGAAGATATTCGATAAATATTTATTGAATGAACATGTGTGAAACCAATTTTTTTACATTCATCCAGGTGAAAGGTTTGCCTCTACACTTTTATGGAACCCTAAGAACTCACTGAAATTGCACTCTAGCGCAGCCGGTTTTAGCATGTGTCTCATTCTCTGCCAAATGCCTGATATATTCCATGCCTATCTATTGGCAATGTAAACTCTGTGATGCTGAGGGATGCCTTTTTCAATTGCATTTACATTTTTGGAAGATGGTACATTTCTCTCTATCTTCCAAAACTTTCTTACTAAACAAAACATAGCTTTAGTAAGTCTATATAATGATTTATATAAGCAATTACTCATACAACAGCAGGCAGTGAGTCTTTGCAGAAGAGAGTTAAAGGCAGATAGATCTGAAGAAAATGGTCATGGGCAGAAAACAGTTCAAGAACTTCTTTAGCAGCCTAGAGTTGGAAAATTCGGTAGTCAACTTAACCCAGGATGATACAAGTCTCTTTGACCATTTTAGGCCTTCTATATGGAAGAAGGCAATTAATCCTGGTTTTTGTAAGTATTAATAAATACATGGACTTGATTACATCTATTGGAAGAAAGCCATACCTAATGCCTTTTTGAAAACACCCTTAATAACAATGACATAGACTGGTGAAAACTTTTCACAGTAGGTAATTGAAAGGGCTGGGTTTATATGGAGATATATACACACACACACACGCACACACACACACAGGCACACATATTATATATGTATCTCCATATATGTGTGTATTTGTATATATATATACACAGAGAGAGATAGTTGTGCGTGTATATAGATTGACAAATATTTATATAGTGTACATATTTATATAGTGTATATCTATATAAACCTAGAATTTCAACTGTCTATTACAAAAAGTTTTCATGTGTTTTAAAAAATTCTAAACTGTATTTGTGATCAGAACTTCACACTTCCTCGAGTGGAAGAAGAACATATTTTTTTTCTTTACAATTCTGTACCTTGCATGAACTATGGTTGTTGCTGTAACTGATCTACATTTGAATATTGCAGCACTCATAACATCTATCAAATCCTTCTGCATGTCTACAAACCTCAGTTATTTGTGAAGGTGAATTGTTCAGAGACAAGGATTTTCAGCCAATAGATCAAGAGATATATGATTTGAGGTTTTCATTAAGCCTTTGTCTGGCAGTAGATTAGCCTTCTGAAGTTTTGAAATAAATACCTTCAGCAGGTTGCAGTGGCTCACGCTTGTAATCCCAGCACTTTGGGAGGCCGAAGCAGGTGGATCACAAGGTCAGGAGTTCGAAACCAGCCTGGCCAACATAGTGAAACCCTGGGCGACAGTTTGAGACTCCATCTTAAAAAGAAAAAAGAAAGCAAGAAAGACTTTTACTGGGGCAAGTGGGTAATTCATACATGAAGCAATAGAAAAGTATCTTCTTTTATAGCAATGAATGGCAGGTTTGTAGATGTTAATTCTTAAAGAGAAAGAATGACTAGGAGTATCTAAAGAGTTTCCACAGATCATCAAAGCCAGACAGAGCAGACTGCAGTCTCTTCGGCCACTTCTCCACGCTGTCTATTCTCTTTGTGTACTGTTGCTCACTGTTTAAGAGCTCTCTGGGGTAAAACGATGCAGACATCTCTGGATTCTGCAATGGGAAGGAAGTATTTTGTTTGTTTTTTCTAAAGAATAATATCTTTGTGACCATGATCACAAAAGATCATAGACTTGACAGATACGCCAGATAAACCGAGAAAGCCTAGAAAAAGTCACCCGTAGGGATGAGGGGAAAGCACTTGATCCTAATTTTCTGCATTTTATTATTAGAAAAATCTAATGTTAAGATAATAAAGTTTTAGCAATACTTCATTTATATTGTAAAGTATTATAGCCATACGGAAAAGTATACAATACAAATTTCTATGAATTCAATAAATTATTGTGGAATAAATACCCATAAAATCATCACCTGAGTAAAAATGTGAACAAACGAAATCTCAGTGGTTTCCTTTGTACCCAGTCCCAATCATTATTCCTGTCTCCTTGAAATAA
Source organism: Cacajao melanocephalus (assembly GCA_963573385.1). NCBI lineage: Eukaryota > Metazoa > Chordata > Mammalia > Primates > Pitheciidae > Cacajao > Cacajao melanocephalus. Next base: position 7,556 of record CAUYLG010027135.1, read on the forward strand.
CCAATGTCCTGATTTCTAAGACTTATAATTTAGTTTTATCTATTTGAAGATTTTTATAAATGAAATTATAGAGTATTATTTTTCCTTCTTTTCACTCAATGTTTATTAAATTTACCCATATGGAGAAATGTAACTGTAGTTTCAGTTTGTTCATTTTCATTGTTGTGTATTATTCGATTGTACAAATATGGCACAATTTATTCATTCTGCTGATAATGGACATTTGGGTTGTTTCCTGGTTTGGACTGTTAAAAATGACCCTGCTGTGAACATTTATATGCATGTCTCTTGGTGCACATGTGCACACATTTTTGGGGGATATACATCTAGAAGTAGAATTACTGGATTAAGGAGTATGCATATGTTCCCCTTAGTAGATAATCCAAATTTTTTTCCAAAGTAATTGCACTAATTTACACACCCACTAGCAAGGGGGTTCATGTTGCTCCACCAGCTTGGTATTGCCAATCATATTAATTTTTGACTTGCTGGTAGGTGTAAAATGTCTCATGCTAGGCGAGGTGGCTGATGCCTGTAATCCCAGCACTTTGGGAGCTGAGGTGGGCGGATCACCTGAGGTTGTGAGTTTGAGACCAGCCTGACCAACATGGAAAAACCCCATCTCTACTAAAAATACAAAATTAGGTGGGTGTGGTGGCACAGGCCTGTAATCCCAGCTACTTGGGAGGATGAGGCAGGAGAATCTCTTGAATCCGGGAGGCTGAGGTTGCAGTGAGCCGAAATTGCGCCATTGCACTCCCATCTGGGTAACAAGAGCGAAACTCCATCTCAAAAAAAAAAAAAAAAAGGCTTCTCACTACAGTTATGATTTGCATTACACTAATAACTAACGGAGCTGAGCACCTTTTTAGGTACTTATTTCCCAATCGGTATATGTATTTGTGAAGTTCCTATTCATATTTTTTACCTAGTTTTCTACTGGGTTTTCTTTTCTTAAACTATAGTTTTTTAGGTAGTTTTATGGATACAAGCTCGTTGTTGGTAATGTGTTACAAATAACCTTCCATTGTGGCTTACTTTTTTCACTCATTTAATGTCTTTTAATAAACAGAAGTTTTCTATTTTACTAATGTCCAATTTATTAATAATTTCCTTTAAGGATGTAGATTTTTTTCTATCCCTCTAAGAAATCTTGGCGGGGCATTGTGGCTCATGCCTATAATCCCAGCACGTCAGGAGGCAGAGGCGGGCAGATCATTTGAGGTCAGGAGTTCGAGAGCAGCCTGGCCAACACGATGAAACCCCGTCTCTACTAAACATACAACAATTAGATGGGCATGCTGGCGCATGCCTGTAATCCCAACTACTCGGTAAGCTGAGGCAGGAGAATTGTTTGAATCCAGGAGGCGGAGATTGCAGTGAGCCAAGATCGCGCCATTGCACTCCAGCCTAGGCGTCAGGGCAAGACTCTGTCTCAAAAAAAAAAAAAAAATGTTTCCCTACCTTAAGATCATAATTACATATCATCTTATTTTTTTTCAATAAACTTCATTGTTTTGCTTGTCAGTTTTAGAGCTACAGTTCATCTGGAGTTGATTTTTATATATGGTGTGAGACAGATATGGAAAATTTAAATATTCTATATAGGTTTTCAGTTGACTCAGCATCATTGATTGAAAAGACCCTATTACCCCACTCTTGTGCAGTGCCACCTTGCCCTATCAAGGATGAATTATGTGTGGCTTAGTTTCTAGGCATTCTATACTATTCTATTGGTCTGTCTATCTGACAAATACCTCATTGCTTTAATTAGTATATCTTTACAATAAAGTCTTGATATAATTTAGCACAAATCTTTTCACATTATGTTTTTGTTCAAAAGTATCTTGGCCATTTTGCTTTTGCATTTCTATACAATTTTAAAATCACTTAGTGAAATTCCTTGTGAAACTTATTAAGATTTTTATGGTGCCACATCAAATCTGTAGATCCATTTGAGGGGAATGAACATATTAATGTTATTGAGTCTTCCAGTCTCTGAACATATAGTCCTCTACTTATTTGATTTTCTCAGTAATAGTTCATAGTTTTCTGTGTGGAGGTATTGTTCCATAAATTTTTAAATATCTGTTGCTAAATACTTAGATTTTTTGATGCTTTTATAAATATGTATCATCTTTAAATCTGTATATTTTAATTCTTGTATCATCTTAATCTGTATATTATTATGCCCTTCCAGTGGGTGTGAAGTGGCTTTGATTTGCATTTCCTAATGACTAATAATGTGGAGCATCTTTTAATATATTTATTAGCCATTCATATGTCTTTGACTCTTTTGCCCATTTTTAATATGGTTGTCTTTTTATTAGAGAATTGCAAGAATTCTTTACATATTCTGGATACAAGTTCCTTATAAAATATATGTTTTACAAATATTTTGGATTTTGTTTTTTATGGATATTTCTTTCTTTTTAAAAATATTTTATTGCAATTTAGGTTCTGGGGTACATGTGCAAAACATGCAGGATTGTTGCATAGGTACATACATGGCAATGTGGTTTGCTGCCTCCATCCCCCATCACCTATATCTGGCATTTCTCTCCATGTTATCCCTCCCCAACCTCTCTACCCGCCACTGTCTCTCCCCTATTCCCCCCCAACAGACCCCAGTGTGTGATGCTCCCCTCCCTGTGTCCATGAGTTCTCATTATTCAACACCCGCCTATGAGTGAGAACACGTGGTGTTTGTTTTTCTGTTCTTGTGTCAGTTTGCTGAGAATGATGCTTTCCAGATTCATCCATGTCCCTATGAAGGACATGAACTCATCACTTTTTATGGCTGCATAGTATTCCATGGTGTGTATGTGCCACATTTTCCCTCTCCAGTCCATCATCAATGGGCATTTGGGTTGGTTCCAGGTCTTTGCTATTGTAAATAGTGTCGCAATGTGTGCATGTGTCTTTATAATAGAATGATTTATAATCCTTTGGATATATACCCAGTAATGGGATTGCTGGGTCAAGTGGAATTTCTATTTCTAGGTCCTTGAGGAATTGCCACACTGTCTTCCACAATGGTTGAACTAATATACACTCCCACCAACAGTGTAAAAATGTTCCTATTTCTCCACATCCTCTCCAGCATCTGTTGTCTCAAGAATTTTTAATGATCGCCATTATAACTGGCGTAAGATGATATCTCAATGTGGTTTTGATTTGCATTTCTCTAATGACCAGTGGTAATGAGCATTTTTTCATGTTTGTTGGCCTTATGAATGTCTTCTTTTGGAAAAAGTGTCTGTTCATGTCTGTCACCCACTTTTGAATGGGTTTGTTTTTTTTTTTCCTGTAAATCTGTTTTAGTTCTTTGTAGATTCTGGATATTAGCCCTTTGTCAGATGGGTAGATTGCAAAAATTTTTTCCCATTCTGTTGGTTGCCACTTCACTCTAATGATTGTTTCTTTTGCTGTGCAGAAGCTCTGGAGTTTAATTAGATCTCATTTGTCTATTTTGGCTTTTGTTGTCAATGCTTTTGGTGTTTTAGTCATGAAGTCCTTGCCTATGCCTATGTCCTGAATGTTTTTGCCTAGGTTTTCTTCTAGGGTTTTTATGGTATTAGGTCTTGTGTTTAAGTCTTTAATCCATCTGGAGTTAATTTTGGCGTAAGGTGTCAGAAAGGGGTCCAGTTTCTGCTTTCTGCACATGCCTAGGCAGTTATTCCAACACCATTTATTAAACAGGGAATCCTTTCCCCATTGCTTGCTTTCATTTCCTTTGTCAAAGATCAGATGGTTGTAGATGTGTGGTGTTGCCTCTCTTCTGTTCCAATGGTCTCTATCTCTGTTTTGGTACCAGTACCATGCTGTTTTGATTACTGTAGCCTTGTAGTATAGTTTGAAGTCAGGTAGCATGATGCCTCCAGCTTTGTTCTTTTTGCTTAGGATTGTCTTGGCTATGCGGGCTCTCTTTTGATTCCATATGAAGTTTAAGGTGGTTTTTTCCAGTTCTGTGAAGAGGGTAATAGGTACCTTGATGGGGATAGCATTTAATCTATAAATTACTTTGGGCAATATGGCCATTTTCATGATACTGATTCTTGCTAACCATGAGCATGGAATGTTTTTCCATCTGTTTGTGTCCTCTCTTATTTCTTTGAGCAGTGGTTTGTAGTTCTCCTTGAAAAGGTCCTTTAATCTTTTGTTGGTTGTATTCCTAGGTATTTTATTCTCTTTATAGACATTGGGAATGGGAGTTTACTCTTGATTTGGCTCTCTTTAAGTCCGTTATTGGTGTATAGGAATGCTTGTGATTTTTGCACATTGATTTTGTATCCTGAAACTTTACTGAAGTTGCTTATCAGTTTCAGGAGCTTTTGGGCTGAGACGATGGGGTCTTCTAAATATACAATCATGTTGTCTGAAAATAGAGACAATTTGACTTCCTCCTTTCCTAATTGAATACCCTTTATTTCTTTTTCTTGCCTGATTGCTCTAGCTAGAACTTCCAATACTTTATTGAATAGGAGTGGTGAGAGAGGGCAACCTTGTCTACTGCCAGATTTCAAAGGGAATGCTTCCAGTTTTTGCCTGTTCAGTATGATATTGGCTGTGGGTTTGTTGTTAATAGCTTTTATTATTATTATTATTATTATTATTATTTTTGAGACAGAGTTTCGCTCTTGTTACCCAGGCTGGAGTGCAATGGCGCGATCTCAGCTCACCACAACGTCCGCCTCCAGGGTTTGAGCAATTCTCCTACCTCAGCCTCCCGAGTAGCTGGGACTACAGGCTGTGCCACCATGCCCAGCTAACTTTTGTATTTTTAGTAGAGACGGGGTTTCACTGTGTTGACCAGGATGGTCTCGATCTTTTGACCTAGTGATCCACCTGCCTCAGCCTCCCAAAGTGCTGGGATTATAGGCGTCAGCCACCGCACCCAGCTAGCTTTTATTATTTTGAGATATGTTCCGTCGATACCTAGTTTATTGAGTGTTTTTAGCATAAAGGGCTGTTGAATTTTGTCGAAGGCCTTCTCTGCATCTCTTGAGAAAATCATGTGGTTTTTTTCTTTGGTTCTGTTTATGTGGTGGATTACGTTTATAGACTTGCATATGTTGAGCCAGCCTTGCATCCCTGGGATGAAGCCTACTTGATCGTGATGGTAAGCTTTTTGATGTGCTGTTGCAATCAGTTTGCCAGTATTTTATTGAAGACTTTTGCATTGATGTTCATCATGGATATTGACCTGAAGTTTTCTTTTTAGTTGAGTCTCTTCCAACTTTCGGTATCAGGATCATGTTGGTCTCATAAAATGATTTAGGGATTATTTCCTCTTTTTGTATTGTTTGGAATAGTTTCAGAAGGAATTCTACCAGCTCCTCTTTGTACATCTGGTAGAATTCAGCTGTAGACCCATCTGGACCTGGAGTTTTTTTGGTTGGTAGGCTATTAATTGCTGCCTCAATTTCAGCCCTTATTATCGGTCTGTTCAGGGTTTCAACTTCTTCCTGGTTTAGTCTTGGGAGAGTGCAAGTGTCCAGTAAATTATCCATTTCTTCCAGAATTACTGGTTTGTATGCATAGAGTTTTTTGTAGTAATCTCTGATGGTAGTTCATATTTCTGTGGAATTGGTGGTCATATCCCCTTTATCATTTTTTATTGCGTCTATTTGATTCTTCTCTCTTTTCTTTTTTTATTAATCTGGCTAGCAGTCTATTTTGTTGATCTTTTCAAAAAACCAGCTCCTGGATTTATAGATTTTTTGAAGGTTTTCTTTGTGTCTCTATCTCCTTGAGTTCTGCTCTGTTCTTAGTTATTTCTTGTCTTCTGCTAGCTTTTGAGTTTTTTTGATCTTACTCCTCTAGCTCTTTCAATTTTGATAATAGACTGTCGATTTTAGATCTTTCCTCGCTTCTCATGTGGGCATTTATTGCTATAAATTTCCCTCTGGACACTGCTTTAAATGTGTCCCAGAGATTCTGGTGTGTTGTGTTTTCGCTCTTCTTGGTTTCAAAGAACATCTTTATTTCCACCTTCATTTCATTGTTTACCCACTCAACATTCAGAAGCCAGTTGTTCAGTTTCCATGAAGTTGTGCTGTTTTGAGTGAATTTCTTAATCCTGAGTCTAATTTGATTGCACTGTGGTCTGAGAGACTGTTTGCTATGATTTCTGTTCTTTTGCATTTGCTGAGGAGTGATTTACTTCCAATTATATGGTTGATTTTAGAGTAAGTGTGAAGTGGTGCTGAGAAGAATGTATATTCTGTGGGTTGGGGGTGGAGAGTTCTATAGATGACTATTAGGTTCACTTGGTCCAGATCTGCATTCAAGTCCTGGATATCCTTGTTGATTTTCTGTCTTATTGATCTGCCTAATGTGGACAGTGGAGTGTTAATGTCTCCCACTATTATTGTGCAGGATTCTAAGTCTCTTTGTAGGTTGTTAAGAACTTGCTTTATGTATCTGAGTGCTCCTTTGTTGGGTGCATATATATTTAGAATAGTTAGCTCTTCTCGTTGTATTGATCCTTTTACCATTATGTAATGCCCTTCTTTATCTCTTTTGATCTTTGTTCATTTAAAGTCTGTTTTATCAGAGACTAGAATTGCAACCCCTGCTTTTTTTACTCTCCATTTGCTTGGTAAATCTTCTTCCATCCCTTTATTTTGAGCCTTTTTGTGTCTTTGCACATGAGATGGGCTTCCTGAATATAGTACACTGATGGTTCTTGACTTTTTATCCAGTTTGCCAGTCTGTGTCTTTTGATTGGGGCATTTGGTCCATTTACATTTAAGGCTAATATTGTTATGTGTGAATTTAATCCTGCCATTTTGTTACTGGTTGGTTGTTTTGCCCTTTGGTTGGCACAGTTTCTTCATTGTGTCATTGGTCTTTACCATTTGGTACAGTTTTGCTGTGGCTGGTACTGGTTATTCCTTTCCATGTTTAGTGCTTCCTTCAGGAGCTCTTTTAAGGCAGTTCTGGTAGCAATGAAATCTCTCAGCAATTGCTTGTCCATAAAGGATTTTATTTCTCCTTCACTTGTGAAGCTTAGTTTGGCTTGATATGAAATTCTGGGTTGAAAGTTCTTTTCTTTAAAGATGTGGAATATTGGCCTTCTCTCTCTTCTGGCTGGTAGGGTTTCTGCTGAGAGATCCACTGTGAGTCTGATGGGCTTCCCTTTGTGGGTGACCCAACCTTTCTCTCTGGATGCCCTTAGCATTTTTTCCTTCATTTCAATCCTGGTGAATCTGATGATTATGTGCCTTAGGGTTGCTCTTCTTGAGAAGTATCTTTGTGGTGGTTTCTGTATTTCCTTTATTTGAATGTTGGCCTGCCTTGCTAGGTTGGGGAAATTCTCCTGGATAATATCCTGAAGCATGTTTTTCAGCTTGGATTCATTCTCCCCATCATCTTCCAGTACACTGACCAAGTGTAGATTAGGTGTTTTCACAGAATCCCATTTTTCTTGGAGGCTTTGTTCATTTCTTTTCACTCTTTTTTCTCTTTTCTTGCCTTTTTGTTTTATTTCATTGAGTTGATCTTCAGTCTCTGATATCCTTTCTTCTGCTTGATGGATTCAGCTATTGAAATTTGTGTATGCTTCTCAAAGTTCTTGTGCTGTGTTTTTCAGCTCCATCAAGTCATTTATGTTCTTCTCTAAGCTGGTTATTCTAGTTAGCATTTTGTCTAACCTTTTTGCAAGGTTTTTAGTTTCTTTGCATTGGTTTAGAACATGTTCTTTTAGCTCAGAGAAGTTTGTTATTACCCACCTTCTAAAGCCTGCTTCTGTCAATTCATCAAATTTGTTCTCCATCCTGTTTTGTTCCCTTGCTGGTGAGGAGTTGTGATCCCTTGGTGGGGGAGAAGAGTTCTGGTCTTTGATGGCTTCATCCTTTTTGCACTGGTTTCTTCCCATCTTCTTGGATTTATCTAGCTTTAATCTCAGGTAGCTGCTTGGGGAGGCCGCCTTTCTTTCGTCTGCCTGCAGAGGTGCTGCTGGTCTGCCACGGATTCAGTGGAGCTGCTGTGTGTATTTCCTGAGACTTTTGTTTACTCAGGAAGATTAGGCCTGCCTCTGCAATGGTGGCTGCCTCTCTCCCCGCCAAACTCAATCGTGCCTGGTCACTCTCTAACTGATGTGCTGGCTGTGAAATTCTCAAGTGAGGGGGCTTCAGCCTCCTGGGCATTGTGGGGCAGGGATCCACTCAGCGGTATTGGCCTGATTCCCTGCTTTCAGTTCCCCTTCTTTCTCGGGGGTGGGTAGCTCCATCCTGCAGTCCTCCTCAGAGTCAGCCAGTACTTCCATCTAGATCTGTGCTGACAACCCCCGGCACTGGCCAAAGTTGCTGCTCAGCCCTGTTTAGGCAGCTCGAGGGTGCTTTTCAGCCTAGCGAAGATCTCCTGTTGTGTGGGTTGTAGAGGGCTTGGGTGAAGCACAGTATCTGAACTGGAGTCCCAGAGGGAGACTGCCCCCGATCCTCCAGTCAGTTGCATGCACCTCCTGCATGGGGCAGTGCCCTGCCCTGCCTCAACTTGCACTTTTTGGGCTATACCTACTGTCCAACCAGACCCACAGAATGAACCTGCTACCTCGTTTGGAACTGCAGAGACCCCCTGGCTTCTGTGTCTCTCTCACTGGAAACTGCATTCTGGAGCTGCCTCTATTCGGCCATCTTGGAACCCCTCATGATTGTTTTCTTAACTATTTCAGATTGTTTGTTGCTAGTGAATGGAAGTGCAGTTGATTTTTGTGTATTAAACTTTCGCCATCCAACCCTTGTGAACTGGTTAATTTGTTCTAATAGTTTTGGTGAATTCCTTAGGATTTTCTATCTACAGTATCAAGTCATCTGCAAATATAGGTTTAGTCTTCCTTTTAAGTATGAATGCCTTGTATTTCTTTTAATTGCCAATTACTCACCCCAGTTGAGGCTGCAGTGAGCCATGATTGCACCATTGCATTCCAACCTGGGTGACACAGTGAGATCCTGTCTCAAAAAAGAAGAAGAGGAGAAGGGGAACTGGGGGGTGGGGAGGGGGAAAGAAGAAGACATGATTTCATTTATTTTTTCACATGCACTGACCTATCACTTAAAATTTTTCTTTCCACTTGATTAAAATAAACATATTTCTGAAAAAAGAAACATTTTAAATTATTTTCCCATTTATGGATATTATTCCATTGCTATTTCCTTTAAAAGAATGGATATTACTCCATTGTTTTTTCTTATAATAGAATGTTCACCTGCTGGAAACTCTTTCTGTTCACCTGCTGGAAACTCTGTGCTATACATTCACACAGACTTAAAATTAATATATCTAATTTTATGAAGAAATCAACAGAAGTTGAGTTTATTATGAAAAGAAATTTTATTTAAAATAGAAACAACTGCGTCCTGTGGAGGAACCTGAGGGTTGAAAACATTGACTTTGTAACCAGAAGGACCTAAATTTGCTTCCTGGCTGTGACACCCACATGTCTTTGTTAAGCTTTGTTTTTTCAGGCTTCAGTCCCAGTGAATAAGGAGTAAAATGAGACAATATGGTTATAACGTGCTTGGTACTGTGTGTGGCACATTGTAAATGCACAGTAAAAGATGGCTGTTATTTTAACACAAACAACTGAAAATTCAATGACAATGCCAAATAACACTATATGTAATGTATAACTTTCAAAAAATTATTTGTTGTCAATCTCTTATCTATCAAGAAAGAATGAAATCTAGCCTCTTAATCTTCTGCCAGAACTACTGAATGTCTGAATTTGAAATCAGATATATTCTAAACAGTTTAATCTTTTCATTTCACTGATAAGAAAAATAAAGTGAAGGAAGTTTCTGAAAATTGTCACAGATAGACAGCTACCTCAGGGCTGAGTCAAGCCCGGACCCAGGGCTCTCTTCACCGATGCTAACACCATTGACATTGACGTTGATGGTGCTCTTCCCACTTTGGGCAGTGCCTTGTGTGCTCCCTGGTTTTATTTATGACACTGTCCTGCTCATCCTGTGGAGACCCTATGGGAGTAGGCATCTCCCCCTACTTTTCCTTGGGGGAGAATTGTGGAAGATTTTGAATACTTGTCTCTCCAAACCCACCCAATGTTTTTGCAGCAAACTTAAAAAAAAATATATATATATATATATATATATATATATATATATATATGAAGAAAACCACAGTCTATTTCCCTGCCCTGTCTCACTGCAGGTCACACCTTTGTAGTCACAAAAAGAATGGTCTGTCTGAGAATTCTCATGCTGTTTGTCACTTGAGCACTAAATGACTTGAAAGCAAGGGGCATGGAGTTGTTAGTGGTCTACGCTTTTTAACAAGCTTCATTTTGAGAAGGAATGGCAAGACTGCATTAGCTATTCTTCTTGTAAGGTTTTGCAGTGAGTTTTTCAGATTATGAAGGGTAAAATCAATTCATTTCACCTCCCAGACTTTTTCCTATTACTTTTCTTTTTTATAAGGTTCTCTTAAGGTATATAGATTTAGATACTATAAAAGATAAGAGAGATCATGTTAGGAAGGAAATTAATCCAAAAGTTCAAAACAACTCATTAAGTAAAAGTTAAAACTTGGAGATAAGATGGGAGTGGATACGTTATTTTGACACAGCCGTTACATACAGTGCAACTGTCTGCAAAAATTAGAATCTAAAAAATCACACACCAATTTAACTGCAGAATGAAACTGTCATCTTGGATTTGTAGCTTTTTAAACTTTTAAAAATGGGATGATCCTTGAATACCTTTCCTTGAATAGGCTAAGAATGATACCTCTAGTTTGGTTTTTAATGCTTTAAACTGCTCTCCGTCCAGCAGTTCACAAAGAGACACACTGCTGTGGGAGGATGCCCAGATTTCTCCAGTCCAAATTTCATATTTGAGCCCACTGGATGGAAAATGCACCTGATTTTCCTGTTTGGAGTCTGCCAGTTGGTCCTGTAAGTTCCCAGATCACCAGTGTAACCACTGGGTGAAGACTTGGTTAAAACACCACTCCCAAAGATTTCATGTCTCCAAACACGTAAAGTCTGTCTGCAAGATCTTTAAAGAACTCTATGTAAAAGTCCGACCTGTCCTCTGCCAGTCTTTCACAGGGGTCTCATCTAGAGAGACTTGATCACCTGAAATGTTTTTTTTTTTTTGAGTTGGAGTCTCGCTCTTGTCACCAGGCTGGAGTGCAATGGTGTGATCTCAGCTCACTGCAACCTCCAACTCCTGAGTTCAAGCGATACTCCTTCCTTAGCCTCCTGTGTAGCTGAAATTACAGGTGCCCGCCACCATGCCTGGCTAATTTTCGTATTTCTACTAGAGACGGGGTTTCACCATATTGGCCCGGCTGGTCTCAAACTCTTGATCTCAGGTGATCTGCCTGTCTCAGCCTCCCAAAGTGGTGGGATTATGGGCGTGAGCCTCCGTTTCCAGCCAAATTTCCCCTTTTTATAAGGTCGTTAGTCACATTGGATTAGGGGCCCCACCCAAAACAGTATGAGCTCATCTTAACTAATAACATCTGCAATGACCCTCTTCCAAACAAGGGCACATTCCAAGGTAGTGGAGGTTAGGACTTCAACATAGGAGTTTTGAGGGGATTTAAGCTCTAACACTTTACTCAGGTAGGTCTAGAGGATGATTCATCCAGGGAAAATCCCACTACTAAGGATTGTCTTCACCGAATGAGTTGGGTGATCACAAGGACTCCCTGTTGGGGCTCACAAGCTAGTCAAAGTTTGAATATACCCCCATCTGTAGTTAGCACTGGGAACCGTTCATTCTACAAGTCCCTGTTCATCTTTTGCCTGGCCTTGTGGCATTTCATTCTGTGCATTGCAGCCTCATGGTCAGCAGAGACTAGACTTCTGGAGTTCTTTTCCCCCTGGCTTTTCCATTCAAGAACTCTGCCCTGCAAATTCCAGCTTCTTCAACTTCCCTCAATTCTGATCTCAATTTTCTTAACTCAGGCTGCCAGACACTGAGTTCTTTCTGTTTGCCCACGCAGTCCAGAAATCACCTTCAGGCAGGAAGCCAAGGTGATCTTAGGACTCAGCTTATTTGTTTCCTTCTCAGGGCTCACAGTCCTGTGCTGCCGACAGGTAAATGAACAGAACTGTTGCATTTTTCCTTCCAGTTTTCTAGTTGTTAAAACTAGTCTTTCATACATCATTGTACTCAAGGTCAGAAGTTCAGAATGAACTTTTAAAAATCTCTTGTTTTAAAAACTGAGCCACAAAGTCACTTGTGTCAATGTACAATCCACAACTTTAATTATCTGTAGAGCATTAAATACTGGGATGTGCTATTTGCACATCACAGCTTAGCTAAAAGAACTACAGACTCATCTTCCCAGAGGCTCACAAAGGCTGGCTAATGACATTAATCACAGGTCCTCTGCCAGCCAGCATCCATTTGTATACAAGGGAGCAGGAACACGTTAGCTAAGTCTGTTCTCAGGCCACAGGAAGAAGATAAGCCATGGGAGGCAAGAGGGTGGCATCCCTAAGCTGCAGACAATACCAGAAAAGCATGGGAATCAGTTCCACCATATGCAGCTCTCATGGCTTGCTGCTTTTATGGTTATGCCCCCTAAGCTAGAAGGAAAATACATTTAAGATTCTACCAAGCATTTGAATTCAGAACTACCAAATTATCTTAATCCATGTATCAGAATTTCTCCAAATTCTTCACAATGGAGAGGAAAAGAGGCAACTTCTGAGTGCATATGCCTTAGGCCTCGTACAAAGTGCTTTGGGGTCAAATCAAGTTGGTTCTGAATTCTGGCTTCCGCACTCACTAGCTACTCAAACTTTGGCAGGTTCCCTCTGGGCTTCCTGTTCTTGGAATGGAGATAACATTTATCTCACAGGAATTTTATGAGTATTAAGCAGGAACATATGTTGGCCAACAAAGCCTGCTAATCAGTTGGTTTACTAACATATTGGTTTACTAACTGAGGTTTATATGATGGGTATATTTGAATCAAACCTGGAGGTGGGCAATGAAATGGGGCTTTGCCTGTAGAAGGCGGATCCAGGCATTTGTGGGATAGGTCTTTGAGCCGCAAGAGAACTCCAAGCGCACCAAAAACAAGCTTCACCTATGTCACAATTTCACATAGGGTCACCACTCCCTGGGTGATTTTGCTTAGAATTAACACTGATCAGGCAATAGGCAACTAGATACAAAAACACAGTAAGTGAAAACTTTCATATATACATAGAAGAAGTAAACCGCAGACTGCTAGACATTTAGAATGGGAGGAGATGATGGAGACAGTGGTGACATGATTAACAGTTGTTTAGAAGTGATGTCAGCGCATGCCATCCCACTTCTTTTCAGCAAGTCTCCCCATCTGCCTAAGGCCTCACAGGCACAGCCAGACGTGGCTACATCTATTCCCACTTGCCTATTTTTCCATGGAAACAGTGAAGAAATTATTCCACATCTTACTTTCACTCCAAACACTATTTTTAGTGTTACCATTTGCTATAGAAACATTCGCTTAGTTCTCTCTCCTTAATGTCAGAGCATTTCCCTGACAGAGATAAGGAAGAGCTCCCCCAAGCAGTTTTCACAAGAGGATGTGTTTTGGGTACCAAGCAACTGCTTCTGAACATATTTGTGTTCATAACCAAGCCACAATGAAGGAGCTCCCCACATATTTACCTATTATAACATCTTTGTAATTTAAAAAGCCCTGCATTTTCTTCTTCCACATGCAATCCATCAGACAAATACGATGTTGCTTTCCTATCACATTAATAAGAATGTTGCTAATTTGTTCTACTAAGAAGATGAAATTGTCAAAATTTTGCTGGCGACTAGCAAAATAGCAGGGACTGGAGAAGCAGCAGAATCAGACAGAGATGGACTGTTGGGAGAGGAGGTGGCAAGAGCTAGACGCGCCCTCTCTTGCGTGCAGGCATGAGGCAAGCTTGGCCATTTGTGGGTAACCTTGGGCCAGTCACACTCTCGTCCTTCAGACAGTGAAGCTGAAGAGCATGATCTGTAAGTTCCAGGGCTGATCGAACCTTCCAAATCTGAATTGCAGTCACGTAGCACATCGTGCTGGGGAGGCAAAACAAGCTCCAGGTAGCTCCATCTAAATGAAAATCATGAACAGCATTGGGTACGCAGAAACACAGCAGTGTGTTCATTGGCAGAGATTATCACTCTTATTCAGTGCCTCACATTTATACTCCCACATTTGTTCTCCTTGCTTCTAAATTAGTCTGTAGAGACTTTTTAAAAGATTAGCTGCTTTAAAGCCACATTTGCAAAGGGAGCTATGTGGGCCAGCATGCAAATGAGATACATGCTTGTTTTATCTCTTTGGCCAAAAGAAAAGTGGTGGTCTGCACTTTCTTTATAACCATAATCAAAGTTCTTCTTTCTCTTGTTTAAAATATTATTTCATATAAACATAAAATGAGCATCATTATGTGCACTGTTTCAATAATCTTTCAGATTTGCCTGTAGTCCAGGAAGCTGACACTGCCTTTGATTAAGAAAGTAGTAAGTGTCAGAAAGAGTAAGCGTTAAACAGGAAAGTGCAGTTTTATGGAAAATAACATTGTTAATGTTAGAAACCAACAAAACTATGACTTTTAGAGAGCATAACAAAAAGAACATGCCTTTTTTTTTTTAAGAGGGAAGAATTACTAACAAATTCTATAAAATTTGAACAAGTTAAGACTGAAAATGTTTTCGAGTTACCAGAAGATATTATGATGGACATTGCCTACAGGCATTTAAATGGCTGCCCAAGACTCCAAAATCTCAGACTGTCAGTGTTTAGCATGTGTCATAAAAAAAAAAGGTGGTATCTAGAAGAGCCTTAGTTTAGAGTCAGTCTAATTCCCATTAGTGTGGTGTGAATGATAAGCTCCATTTAAAATATTATTATATATGGCCAGGATTCAGCCAAGATGTGTCTACCATTAGACTCCTCTGCTACAGACTGTGCCAGTGAGTAGGATTTTGAAAATGGGGTTACCAGCAATACAACTAAGGAAGTTGAAAATAAATTCAGCATTAGTTTCCTACTGCTGTGATAACAAATTACCACAGATTTAGTGGCTTATGACAATATAAATTACCCCACAGTTGTAGAGGTCAGAAGCCTCATAGGGGTCTCACTGGGCAAACATGATGGTGTCTGCAGGTTGCATTCCTTCTAGAGGTGCAAGGGAAGAATCCATTTCCTTGCCTTGTTGAGAAGCTGTCTGCATTCCTCGGTCTGTGGCTCGGTCCTCCATCCTAAGAGCCGGCATTGCTGAGCTGAACCGTTTTCACACAGCCATCTCGCTGGTCCTCATCTGCTTCCCTCTTCCACTCTGAAGCACCCTAACGATGACCTTGGGCCCACTTAGATAATCCAGGAAACTCTCCCCATTTTGAGGTCAGCTTAATAGTGAACTTATACTTGATAATTTTAATGTTTCATGTAGAAGGAAGCAAAACCATACAGAGGAGGACATGGAGGGGACCGGGAATACATAGGCATTTCACAAAAGAGGATATCAAAGTAGCCAATGAAAAGATACTCCTCATTAGTTATCAGAGAGAGCAATTAGGGCTAGTTTTGCTCAGGAATGGCAAAGTGAGCTGTGCAGGGACACTGGAAAGAATGTGGTATCATTCAGGGCCTTAGAACATTAGACACCTCCCACCCTGAGACTCAGTCAGACGCTTCAGCCCATTCATAGCCATCTGCTCAGGAATTCGTCTCTGAATGTCTCCTAAAGAAATAAATATAGGCAAAATAAATGCAGACAAATTACATACACAGATATTTGTCAAATAATTTTGTATAATACCCTCAAACTAAAAAAAAAGGCAATAGAGAAATGATGAAAAATAAATTATGATATACCCACATAATGGAGTATTAGCCAGTTATTAACAATTTATATTTATAAAAACTGCATTATCACATGGGAAGATACTTGCGTTACAATGTACTTGAAAAAATCAAGGCACAAAATTCTGTATTTGTCTTCATCTCAGCTATGTAGGAAACATTTGAGTTTGCAGGTTACCTCGAATGCCTTTCCTGTAAAAGAATAACTGGAAGGAAAAACAATAAAATGGCAGCGGTGATTCTTCTGTGGTTGGAATTACTGATCTTTTTTTTCTTTCTTTATTTTATGTACCATCCAGTTTGTTTTTTTAGAGAATGATGAAACGTAGTAAGGCCCAAGTAAGGCTGGAGACTGTACATTTTTGTGGTTTGGGTCTGCATGGCTCTGTGAATTTCCTTGGCATCACAGAAGGGCCTGTGTAGGAACAAAGGAGGCTAATGCTGGAAAGGCAGGCCACAGACTGGGAGAAGGTATTTGTGTATGCTCTCTGTCTCCCTCCCTCCCTCTCTCCATGTATGTAGGTATCTATACATGTACACACACAGACTTAAATACATAAATATATACAAATAGAGTTACATTTCCAATAAAGGAATGAAATCTGGAATATATAGAGAGTCCTACTTGGCCAATTGTGGTGGCTCACACCTGTAATCCTAGCATTTTGGCAAGCTGAGGTGGGTGAATAACCTGAGGTCAGGAGTTCTAGACCAGCTTGGGCAATGTGGCGAAACCCCATCTCTACTAAAAATACAAAAATTAGCCAGGGATGATGGCACGTGCCTGTAGTCCTAGCTGCATGGGAGGCTGAGGCAGGAGAATGGCTTGAACCAAGGAGGCAGAGGTTGCAGTGAGCTGAGATGCACCACTGCACTTCAGCCTGGCAACAGAGTGAGATTCCATCTCAAACAAACAAACAAACAAAAAAAGAGTTCTATCTATCTATCTATCTAAAAGGAAGAAAATAGCCCAATAAAATAGCAAAAGACTTAAATAGGCATTTCACAAAAGAGAATATCAAAGTAGCCAATGAAACATACTCTTCGTTAGCTATCAGAGAAATGAAGATTAAAACCAGAATAAGACATCACTACAGCACCCACTGAAATGACTAAAATGAAAAAGAATGACAATATCACATATGCAAGGATGTGGAGCATATGAAACTTCTACATGAATGGTAGTAATGTAAACTGGTTCAATCACTCCAGAAAAATGTTTGGCAATACTTACCAAAGCTAAGCATACATATGCCCTGACTCAGAATTACACACCTGGATAATATTCAGGAGTAATTGAGTGCTTGTGCCTACCAAAAACATCTTTAAGAATGCTCATAGCAGGTTTATCATAATAGCACAAACCTGGAAACAACTCAGATGCTCAAGATGGTGCCCAAGGTAAATTGGTATGTCCATACAAGGGAATACTACACAGTGATAAAAAGGAATGAGCCAATACTCACAACATGGTTGAATGTCACAGACATACTGTTGAATAACAGAAGTCAAATAACAGAGAAGATACACTGTCTCAGTCTACTTACGCCTGTCTATGAGGTTTAACCACAGGCAAAATTAGTCTAGGACGATAGAGATTGGAATAGTGGTTAACTTGGGGTGTCACAAATTGAAAAAACACGCAAGAAGGCTTCCCGGGTGCTGGAAATGATCTAGATCTTGATTTGGATGATGGTAGTAGAGAAGTAATCATATATAAGAGTTCAAGCTACACACTTAAGATGTGTTTTTTAGGTCAGACACACTCAAAAAACAAAAACCAAACCAATTCCCTGCACACAAACAAGAACAACAACTACCAAGATTTACCCAACTGTAAAACAATGTAATTTGATGAGATTTATCAGCCATGATAACTTTCTAATAGAAATATAACCTACCAGCCTCAGCCAACATTACGCCAGAGCTATCTAGTGTTCCCACCTCCCTAAACCTGAGATACCTTCCTAGAGATCAGTAAACTGGCCAGATAAGTTGTATAGTATTTAAATTGGGAGAAACATCCCAAAAGGGAAAATATAGAATGCCTTGAACTTGTTCTGACCTAACTCCACTTGATTTTGATTTTTTTTTTTTGACAGTCTTGCTCTGTCACCCAGGCTGGCGTGCAGTGGCGTGATCTCGGCTCACTGCAACCTCCGCCTCCCAGGTTCAAGTGATTCTCCTGCCTCAGCCTCCTGAGTAGCTGGGACTACAGGCTTGCATCACCACATCCAGCTAATTTTTGTATCTTTAGTAGAGACGGGGTTTCACCATGTTGGCCAGGCTGTTCTCGAACTCCTGACCTTAGGTGATCTGCCTGCCTCCGCCTCCCAAAGAGCCGGGATTACAGGCATGAGCCACTGCAGCTGACCCCATTTGATTTTTCAATCTGCCATCTATTTTACAAAAAATTCTGCAACAGGCTGGGCACAGCAGTTCACGCCTGTAATCCCAGCACTTTGGGAGGCCAAGGCAGGTGGATCACCTGAGGTCAAGAGTTCGAGACCAGCCTAGCCAATATGGTGAAACCTCGTCTCTACTAAAGATACAAAAATTAGCCAAGCGTGGTGGTGCACCCCTGGAATCCCAGCTACTTGGAAGGCTGAGGCAGGAAAATTGCTTGAACCCAGGAGGTGGAGGTTGCAGTGAGCCAAGATCATGCCACTGCACTCCAGCCTGGGCAACAGAGCAAGACTCTGTCTCAAAAATTAAAAAATAAAAAAGCCGTAACAGTTTGTGAGAAAACATTCAGAACCACTGAAATAAAGGCGTGATAATAAATGCAGAACGTCATGGCTGTTGGAATTGTCCTGAAGATAGTTAATTGCTGGTTAGAGACAAAATGTGCACTGCTGCTTGATTGTGTACACAAAAAATGTACATGCTTGGATGTTGTGTTGATAGATGATAACACATAAATGACAGGCAAGAAAGTAGGAAAGATAAAAGAGAGCAAACAAACCTTCAATGCCTGTCTAAATGTTAAGAGAATTTCATAAAATTAAAACAAAGCATCAACACTAAATGATATACATAAGAATCCATAATCCCCAGACCATATTTGCAAACTTATGTGAAAAATGGGACTATGATGTACCCCCTTTCCAAGACAAATTTGGAACAATCAAGCCTAAAACACAGGAAATGCCTAGAAATGCTATGCGGAAGTCAAGAGGTTTGGAGTCATGTATGGGTCTGAGAAGTAGTCTCACTGTGACCTTTGGGCACATTCCACAAAAGTTCTGACCTTCATAAAATTCCCTCACAGAAATTAAAATGGGAATCTGTGAAAGCAAATTTTACATATTTATGTAATATATATAATATACATATATATAATATACATAATATACATATATATAATATACATAATATACATATATAAAATATAATATACATATATAATATATATAATATACATATATATAAAATATATAATATACATAATATACATATATAATATATAATATACATATATAATATATAATATACATATATAATATATAATATACATATATATAATATACATATATGATATATATAATATACATATATATAATATACATATATGATATATATAATATACATATATATAATATATATAATATACAGAGAGAGAGAGAGAGAGAGACGAAGTTTTGCTCTTGTTGCCTAGACTGGAGCACAATGGCATGATCTCAGCTCACTGCAACCTCTGCCTCCTGCCTCAGCCTCCTAAGTAGCTGGGATTACAGGTACCTGCCACCACACCTGGCTAATTTTTGTATCTTTAGCAGAGACAAGGTTTCGCCATGTTCACCAGGCTGGTCTTGAACTCCTGACCTCAAGTGATCCACCAGACTCGGCCTCCCAAAATGCTGAGATTACAGGCATGAGCCACCACACCGAGCCTTATATCTTATATATTACAGGCACTGAGTGAACAATGGGTGTCATGATCATATGTGCAGATTGGAAAGATCCATCTTTGTGGGTGGTGCTCCTGGAGGAAGTGGGTGCAAGCCAATCTTCCCTAAGGTCTAAGCGGCAGGGAGATACTGTCTCAGGTTTAGCATCAAAGATCAGTGTTATTGGCCTTGGGGGTGGATATGGGGCATTGAGAGAGTTCATACCCATCATTAAAGTTTTCTGAAGAAGAACGCAAAACCATCTGTTCAGAAGAGTACATGGTGCGGACCAGAAACACACAGTACGTGACAGCAGTTAGGGCTAGTTTTGCTGTGGCCAATGGCAAAGTGAGCTGTGCAGGAACAAAGGAAAGAATGTGGTATCTTTTGAGCCTTAGAACCTTAGACGCCTTCCCACCCTGAGACTCAGAGCCTTCAGCTCATTTAGAGCCGTCAACTCAGGAATTCCTCTCCGAATGTCTCCTAAGGAAATAAATTAAATATAGGCAAAATAAATGCAGACAAATTATGCATACAGGTACTTTTTATTTTTGATACAGAGTCTCGCTCTATTGCCCAGGTTGGAATGCAGTGGAGTGATCTCAGCTCACTGCAACCTCCGCCTCCTGGGTTCAAGCCATCCTCCTGCCTCAGCCTCCTGAGTAACTGGGATTACAGATGCGTGCCACCATGCCTGGCTGATTTTTGTATTTTTAGTAGAGACGGGGTTTTGCTATGTTGGCCAGGCTGGTCTCAAGCTTCTGACCTCAGGTGATCCGCCTGCCTCAGCCTCCCAAACTGCTGGGATTACAGGTGCAAGCCACTGAGTCTGGCCACATACAGAACTTGTCAAAGAATTTTGTATAATACTCTCAAGTTGAAAACAAGACAATAGAGAAATGATTTAAAGGAGTAAATGATGATGTATCACATAATGGGATATTTGTTATTAAAAAATTGTATTTATGAAAACTACATTATCCAATGTGAAGATACTTGTGTTATAATGTAGTTGAAAAAATCAGGATACAAACTTGTGTATTTGCCTTAATCTCAACTATGTAGAAGCCATTTGAATTTGCAGGCCAGCTTGAATCCCTTTTTTGGAAAAAGAAAAACTGAAAGAAAAGCAGTACAATGCCAACAGTGATTACCTCTGCAGTTGGAATCATTGGTGATATTTCCTTCTTTCTTATTTTATGTACCATCCCATTTGTTTTTCAGAGAATGTTTAACCCATTTATGCCAGAGGTTGTCATTTTTGTGTGTGAAAAATCAGACCTTGGCCATGACCTTGAGCAGTAGGATGTAAATAACTCCCACAAGCTTAGCATTCCAATAATGGAACACGAGGCATAAATGGGCTCAAGGTATTAAGGGCCAAGTGTGAGTGGAGACTGTATTTTTGCAGTTTGGGCCTGCATGGTTCTGTGAGTTTCCTTGGCAGCCCAAAAGGGCTTGTGTAGGAAGAAAGGAGTCTGGTGTATGGTTGGGGCTTCAACCAGGAAGGTGTGGTGGGGGGTACCAAGGGGTGAAGGCACTGAGGATGCTGGTAAGAGAGCAGTCGGGGCAGGACCATGAGGCCCAGGGCTAGGCAGGGTGGAGGCCAGAGAGAGATGGCTCATGAGAAATGAGCATTCAGAGCAGAACGTCCTTGGATGGGGAGGAGCAGAAGTTTAGGAAACAACGGGAGCAAGATCAGCGTGGAAAAGAATTGGGAAGAGTGAGCAGGTGCAGTCTCATGCATTTGAGGTACAGCATTTCAGGGTCACGATAGGTCATGGTGGAAGTTCACTGATTAATAAATATTGATCCAGCAGCTACTGTAAACCAGCACCGTGCTAGGTGCTGGACACAGAGGCAGACCCTGCCCTCCTGGAGGTTGTGCACTGGTGGGGGACTCCAGTATGGAATAAAAAATAAACCACTTCAAGGTGTAACATGTTCCCTAAAGAAGAGGTGCAGGAGGGAAATACATGTCAGGAAGAAAGACCAAAGGAAGTGTCATTGAAGCTAAGACCTGAAAATGAATGGGAGTCAGCCAGCTGAAGGGTGGCGGCAGCTCGGGCTAAGCCCGGAGGGCAGGAAGAAGCTTGGGGTGTTCATAGAACTAGAAGGAGGCCAGTGTGGCTGGAGTGCAGGGAGCAGAGGGTGGTACTGAAAGGAGGCCCAAGAGATGTGATCTTCTTAAGGAGTCTGGATTTCAACCTAACTGCAGGGAAGCCAGGGAAGGGTTTTGAAAGAAGGCAAGGACATGGTCCAGTCCCTATTGCTGGAGGAGGATGAGAGGGATGGTGGCGGGGATCTGGATGTTGCTGAACAGCCAGCCTGCAGAGAGCCGCTCAAGAGTAGGGGTCCCTGTGGCCTCTGGCAGTGAGGCAGCTCAATCTGACCTCTGCCACCAAGGCTCACCTGGGCAATGGGCCTGTTCTCATGAGAAGGATGACATTGTTTCTTCCTAATTGGTTCCTAGCTGGCCTTTGACTCCTATCCTCTCCCAAGGTAGGGATGTCTGTGCCTATGGGGTCTGTATTTTCTGAACCCAAGTGAAGACAAACAGATTGAGTGTCTGTGAAGACCCAAAAACAGAACCCTGGGATGAACTCTGTCCTGAAGAAGAGTGTCCCCGCTACCACCCTGGGCTAGAAAGCCCATTGCCTTTGGCTTAACTGTCTTCACCCCATAAATGACCAACCTCTGGTTTGACTAAGTAAAGACTCAGGACTGATGATTAGCAACAACGATGATGGTGTTGGGAATAACTGAGTGAAGAAGCAAGTGTAAATATTTTTAAGTGTAAATATCAAAAGTGTAAATATTCTTGCCTTCTGAGATCCCAAAGGATGCCTTCCCCTGAGTGTGGGAAGGGCTGCTTTTCCTTTCTTTTCTAAACTAAAAAACATTTTCAGTTTGCAGAGGTAGATGTCATTTTCAGAAAGGCAGCCCTGCCCAGCATAAGTGCAGATTCAGGGTTCAAACCCTGGCTCTGCCACTTGCTATCTGCATGCCCTTGGACATGTACTTGCCCTTCTCATGCTGAGTCTCCTCATCTACCACATAGAGATAATAGCAGCATCTCGGTGGTAAAATCAGGATAATGGCAGGTCTTAGCTCAGGGGGTCTGCTGGCAGGTGGATGATTTAAATGAGTGACTATTTGTAAATGGCTTAGATCAGTGTCTGATATTTGATAAAAGCATGTTCCCAATGAAGTGCAATGTATTCAGAAGTAGCGTAGTCTTCTTTCTTTGGCTTGTCGATGAGATTCTCCTTCTCTGAAAGAGACGTTTTCAGGGGTAGCTGAGAGATTTTCTGGAGCCTCAAAAAACAGCCAAGTCCACTATGCTCTTGGCTTTCTGGTTGTCCATGCAGGCTGCAAGAAAAGCTATGGGAGGTCTATGTTTTCTTTGCACCTTTGACAAATCTTTACCTGAACATTTCAGTCTTTTCTCAACCTGGCTTCAAGGCTTGATCCAAGAGGCATTAAGGAGGGGAAGAGCCTCCTTTACTGCCAGCCACTTGGCAGGGCCCTGGGAACCAGAGTTCTCACCAGAAGGTGAAAGTCCCAGAGGTAGGGGAGGGGCATTCTTCCTTTCCACATTTTAAAAGCATGAAGGTGCTTGCTCTACCAGGTTCCAGATAATTTTCCATTTTCCCAACCTAGTCACAAAATTCCCCACCAGTTTCTATTTTGAGTGTTGACACCATGTTCTCAGCCTTCACTAATCACCAGGAACCTCGGTTTTTGCCTTCTGAAAACCTCCAGGAACTTCAAAAGCCACCCACAGCACACAAATAAAGACAGAGGTTTAAGATATTCTGGAAACGAAATTCTCAGGTAGAAAGGCAGTTTATGGAGTCGATAAATATTTAGTAGTTAGAGCAACAAAAAATAACGTGATTTTGAAGAGCAAGGAACAGAGAGGCTCAAGGTGGGAAAGGAGAGAGGGGAGTATAGCTTTGCTTATAGTTGTTCACAGTTTGAGGATGTTGAAAAAGCAAACACACAGGCACCCAACAAATTCGTTGTCTCTGTCATGAGTCACCTGTTCATTGTGAAAGCAGGTTATTAATTTAGGGGACTATAAGGCTGAATCACAATTTATTTTTGTTCTTTTCATACAAGGAACTTAAAGCACTTAACCATCAAAAGAGGCTTTTAAGTGAACAGCTTGTGCCCAAGGGATAACATTAAAATTTCAAAAAGGAAACTTCGTTTGACATGCCCAAGTAAATGGGAATGTGTCTTCGGCCTCGTTTCCCTCGATTCTTCTATCTGGGATTTTGATCCCCTTGAAAGCCACAGGTGCAGAGAGCTCCTTCCGGGGTGCAGGCTGGCTCTGCCTCCCACAGCCGAGCAGCGCGGCTTTCCAGGCCTCCAGTACGAGCTGGCGGCGCTAACCGTTGGACCAAGCCTCCTGGGGAGCAGCGCGGATTCCGCATGATCCCCTCTAAACAGCGCGGACCTCGCCTCTCATTCTGGCGTCGGGTGACACCTGAGTGTCCCGGTCATCTCTTCCGGCCGCGACTGAAGTTGTCCCCTGTGGACGCGTCACGGCCTGGGCTCCCCGCTGGGACGCCGCTCCCGCGCCTCTAGCCCTCCTGGCCCGGGGCGCGCGCCGCCAGGGAAGAGGCCGGGACGCAGCCACCGGGCTGTGCCATTCGCAGACCGAAGCCGCGGCGCAAGCTCCGGAGGAGATTCACTGGGCCACCACCCAAGGCGGTTCCCTCCATGCGCGGTCTCCCTAAATGGACCAGCCCTGTCTTTACAAGAAAAAGGATTTTTTAAAAAGAAGAAAGAAAGAAAAAAATAGAAAAAGAAAGGCGAGCGCAGCTGAGACTGCACCAGCAGCCTTTCTTCCCACACTCGCCGGTGTCACAACCATGAATCACCTCCAGACGGGGCGGCAGCTTCCCTAATTAGCCTGGAGACGCTCCGGACCCACACGGTTATAAAACAACAACAAACTTTTACTTTTATTCAAAGGCACACTTCCTTCCCCCGGCGCCCACGCCTGCAGCAGGCCACTGACTTCGAGGGCTGGTCTGGAGGTGACTGGAATCCCGGGTGCCACTTCGCCGACGAGCGCGGGTGCCCTGGGCCGGTCCCAGTCTGACTCGTGGACCGCTAGGGGTCTCCGGTGCCCCCCGGCTCCTCCGGGGCCCCGACAGCGCCGCCGCGCTGACAGGCCGAGGCGGGTCGGGGAGCAGCGCTGGCTGTTGAGGGGGGCGCGCACCCCAATCGCCCTCCCCTCACCCCGATCGCCCTCCCCGCACCCCGATCACCCTCCCCGTACCCCGATCGCCCCTCCCGCAGGGCCTCCAAGGCCCGGGCGGCGCCTGCACCTCCCCGCCCAGAGGTCTCAGCCCTCCTCTGCCCGGCGGGAGGTGGAGGCGGCGTTGGGAGCGGCGCGCCGCGGGGGAGGTGCGCGCGGCGGCCGGCGAAGGAGCGGAGTGGCGTCCGCCCCCGCCGAGCCGAGCGGAGCCGGCGCGCCCGCAGCTGGGAGCTGGGAGCTGGGAGCTGGGAGCGCGCCGGGCGCAGGGCCCGACCGGCCGCGGGAGGGTCGTGTCCGCGGCTGTGTCCCGCACTCCGGCCGCAGACCCGGGCTTTCCGGAGGCGGCGCGGCCACCTGCTGCGTCGCCGCAGCTTCGGGCGGGGGCCAGGCGAGCACCCCGGCGGGAGCAGCCCCGGCTAGCCGCACCCCACGGAAGGTGCCCTTTTCTGCGCGTCTCGCCGAGCCCGGGCCACGCTCCTGTGCCAGGTACCTGGAGGGTTTTGAAATCGCGTGGCTCAAGGCAGGCGTGGGTCGAAGACCGGGCGCCGCGGGGACACCGGGCGGGGGTAGTGCGGGCCAGGGCTCGGGGGCGAGGGCAGAGGCCGTGAGGCCAGGGGACCCTCGGACCGGGAGGGGTGCCACCCCGGCCGCCGCCGCCCTGGGCAGCTCCTGGGGCCGAGGGAGAGCCGGACGCGCTCGTGCAAGTGCCCAAAGTTTCCCTTTGCTCACTTTGCTGGACTCAACTTTCCATTGTGAGGCAAAACCAGCAGTTTACGCGCCAGGAAAATAAAAGAGGAAGGAGAGAAGGTCCTGCTCGGTTGAAACTGTTAGCATACGAGGTCTTTATGCCCACTGTCTCCACAGGCCGTTGGAGGGGAAAGTAGTGGACACATTCACGAACTGCCTTATGCTTTAGGTGATGGTTTATTTAACAGGTTTTAGGTTGTGATTACACACCACCCAGGAGGGTTTCTGGAGTTGATCTAAGAAACGTTCAATTTTTAATCAACAAATATTTGTTGAACAGAAGCCTCATAACAGGCAGGGCTTTGGCAAGTTCACATGTGATCAGAGCGTAATAGTCACTTGCTTTTGAAATGCAAGTCAGAAGCAGTGCCGCCTGCCCTGTGCCTTTGACTCGTGTAGGTGCAAGCCGCCTGCAGGCACCAGGTCCTCCTGACAGTTTTGAGCCAAGAAATCCCAGTGGAAGACAGGTAGCTGTGTTACCCCTTGAGAGCCGCTCACAACTTCCCAAACTGGTCTTGAAGTATCTTACTCGGTTATTTGAGCCTGCAGGCTTCCTTCATTTGCATATATCATAGACTAGAATCTGGGTAGACCCCTGGTATTTTCCCTGGAGCTCAGTCCCACGGGCGCACACCTGGAATGATGGTCATCCTAAGAGCCTACTGAGGTTATAAAATTGTGAGGAGAAAGATCCAGAGACAGTGTCCTGTGGTGACATCAGGCATCTCTGCTTTGGAGCTGGTGGAAAAGGTTGAGCTGGGCTGGTTTCTGGGCTCTGCCGCCATGCTGTGCCATCTTGGAGCCTGAGGCAAGAGGAAAAATCAGGAACACTGATCCTGTCTTTATTTAAAAGTGTGAGATTTTGTACATTGTGGATTTTTGTATTAGTTTTGATGTTTTAAAATATTGTATAAAGGCGTTTATCCGACTGCATTTTTGGTACCCCCTTAAATTTTGTGCCTGTGGTGAGTACCTCGCTTGCCTCACCCTAATTCTGGACCTGCTCTGCCAGTCAAGTTCTTAACCTCTAAGCATTTAGTTCCTCATTTATAAAATAAAGCGTACTGTCCATGGATGACGCGCAGCTCAGCTACTGCCTAGGATCAGGCATATGGCCCACACTCACGGGTGGCTGTCCTACTGGGTCACCGCTCTGCTTGGCCCTCCTGAGCTAGTTAAGATGAATATTGACCAATCTCAGTGCACCGTTCAGGGAAATGAGAGCAGTGATAGTACTATGGTCTGAATGTTTGTGTCCCGCCCCAAAATTCGTATGTTGATTCCTAATCCTCAAGGTGATGGTATTAAGAGATGAGGCCTTTGGGAAGTGATGAATGGGCTTGGTGCCCTTATAAAAGAAGCGCGAGGCGCTTGCTCGTCCCTTCCACTATGTGAGGACACAGCGAGAAGGCACCTTCTATGAGGAACGGCCCCCTACCAGACACCCAACCTGCCAATGCCTTGATCTTGGACTTCCAGACTCCAGAACTGTGAGAAATAAATATCTGTTGTCTGTGAGCCACCAGGTTTATGGTATTTTGTTACAGCAGCTGAAGTGGATCAGCCAGCCAGCTCTCTGGGATGCTCTGAGGGTTAAATGAGAGAATAGATATGAAGGTGCCAGGCCACCAGGAGGGTGGGTTTTCTTTGATGGCCTGGTGGGCTTGGATTTGACTTAGTGACCTTGCAGCCACTGGCTCTTCCCCTGCAGGATGGCCCCATGCCTTGTAATGGCAGATGCTTGTTGTGCATATAAATACTGCTTGTGTTGCAGGTGGACTCCCTGGATGGAAACCTGCTCAGGGTTTATTGTGGAGGGTGCAAAATTTTGTGTAAGTGAGCATGATTTTCCTGTCCTCAACAAAGTCCCTTGGTTCCCTTTTTGGCATACTCAGTTCCCAGCTCGTGGTTTTATTTTTCTGGAGCCTAGTTCAGTGATATTGTTTCAGTCACTATCTAGCTTACAGGTAGCTTGGTCCCTGGAGAATTGGTCTCTCAGTCTCTCCAGGTTACTCCTCAGGGGCTCCTTTTTGCCACAGGTCACCCCTGGGCACCAGGAGAGGGTGGTAATTCAATCAGAGCTTGAGGGGAGTGGCCCTGGCTGGTTATCTGGATCTGGTCCTCATGCTGTCCCCCAGTGAGTCCCCTTCCCCTCTGCAGGGAGCCTCCTCCTCACATTTCCATTATTGTCCAGCTGGTGTCCCTGGGGTGAGCCACAGCTGGGGACCTGGCTCTTGCATTGGCCCAGAGGTCCCCACACTCTGAGATCTCTTCTGGGCCTCTACTGGGCACCTGGGAGCTCACCTAGGTTGTATGGAGCTGTGCTAGGCCTCCATATCCACTGTTCTGGGCTCTCCCTTCCAAGAGTTCCCGCAGGAAGCAGGACAGGAACCGCTGACGCTTCCCGGCCCCGTTCTGCTCTACCCCTGCTCCGTCAAGGGAGGTGCATGGCCATCAGTGTTCCATCCCTGGGTTCATGTCCCAGTCCCAGAAGGTGTTTTTCTACCTGTGCGGCAGGGCTGTTTCTTACGTTCTGGCTCCTCTCCTCTGGACATCATGGCTTTGGCGAGTGCTCTGGGCTCCAGCTTCCAGGCTTTGCCCTTGATATGTAACAGGAAATTTAGAATATTTCTGTATTGACCACTGTCCTGGGTTAAGTGTGCTAGGCCTTTTATTACCTGATAAAGACTGGGAGAGCCATCGGGGCTGCTGAGGACTTCATTTGGGCCTGGGAGAAGGCAAGGAAGGAGTAGCTGGTGGCATCGTGGGGATGGGGCTGGGGATATTGAATAGCTTACACAGCCTGGCTCACTGTCATGGGGATTGGCGTCTTCCAAACCACCGTCCCTATTTATGCTGCTGTCGCCTCGTCAGAGCAGCCCCCAGTGGGCTTGGCACTCACTACAAGCCGTGGGAGAAAGGCGGAAAGGTCCGAGTCATAATTGCTTCTTCTAGAGAATAAAATGAGCCCTTGCAAGCCTGCACCTACAAGCCCGAGCCCTGGGTTTAGTTCACACTCAGTTCACACTGGATTTGGAAGGGGAGGTAATCAGGGGAAGCTCCCTGGAGGAAGTGAGACTTAAAGTAACAACTCGGCCAAACGGATGTGAGATGAAAGAAAACCGCCTCTGAAAAAGAAACAGGCTTGCCTGGCCTGGTGCTCGCACGCCCACCTGTGGCTTGACGCTGGCTGGTGTCGCTGATCTCTTCCGTTGTCTAGATACCTGCAAACACTGGTACTGTTGGTGTCATCTGTAGGCAGGACAGCAGAGACAGCCAGCATTCAATATCCTTTTATTTTCCTCAAACTGAATAGAAATCAGGAGAGTCCTCATCAAATTCTGCTCTTCCTTGATCTCTGTGTCTGGAAAATAATTTCAAAATTTTAGGTCAGATTAAGGGTCTTTAATACACATTTATGATTTTAAGAAATTACCTTGAAGTTCTTTGTGTTGCTTTTAATGTGGTCTAATCCAAAATCTTGAATCAAATGGATAATGAACAAGAGATGCTGTGTCTGTCGGTGCCCAGTGAATTTAGCAGTGAAATGATGGGAAATGATAAGACAGGTGTGTGACATTACGGGGCACCCCCTTAGCAGCATCAGCCCCCAGCTTTGCACAGGCTCGTATACCATTCTGGAGGAGATTACTGGTAGGAAGGATTCTCAAACATTTTTCTTATGATCTGGGTATCTATGAAAGGAAATTATGAAAGATGGTTTTGAAAAGTGTGGATGGAAAGGTATTTATTTGCTCAGGCCTCCTCCTGGCTGTGAAGTGTGGGGCTGGTTTTTAACTATGTGTGTAGTTGAAGAACTTCCAGAAATATTTGCCTCTACCTCTCAGGTCCATACACCAGTCTCTCCATGGTTTCTGTCCTCAAATTCTCTTGTCTGTGGGAGGCAGCAGAGCCATTAGCTGCAGAGCGTGCAGTTCCCAAGAAACTACTCTCGGAAACACTGCCCCATATGTGGGAGGGGAAAATGTCAGGGAGGTTGCTTTCTTAAAGCAGGTGGTCCAGTCAAGGTCGGAGGAGTCGGGGTCTGGTGTATTTTTTGTTGTTGTTTGTTTTGTTTTGTTTTTGTTTTTGAGACGGAGTTTCACTCCTGTCACCCAGGCTGGAGTGCAGTGGTGCAATCTCGGCTTACTGCAACCTCCGCCTCCTGGGTTCAAGAGATTCTCCTGCCTCAGCATCCTGAGTAGCTGGGATTACAGGCGCCTATCACCATGCCCAGCTAATTTTTGTATTTTTAGTAGAGACAAGGTTCACCATGTTGGTCAGGCTGGTCTCGAACTCCTGACCTCAAATGGTCCGCCCACCTTGGCCTCCCAAAGTGCTGGGATTACAGGTGCGAGCCACCAAGCCCAGCCCAGGCTCTGGTTTCTGCTGTGTCACTTAGAAGTCTTGCAACCTCAGTCACCCCTTAGATGGGGCGGAGTGTGGTAGACACACACACACACACATACACACACACACACACACGAGCGTTACGTGAGGTGCTGTGTGACTAACATAGAAATTGCTTCATAAATTATTTGTAGATATTAGTCTCTCATTGTCTTTCTTGTAAGAAGGTGAAAGAGCATTCATTATAATTCCCAATTAGGACCCCCACTAGTAACGTTCCCTAAAGCAATAAAGGGTCCTTCCACATCTGAGATCTGATGGCATTTAAGGAAAATGAGCATAACTGCCATACACAGTGCTCCAGAGCACAGCTGCTGGTGGAAGCTGTCACGTGGGGAACAAACTTACTGCAATTTAGAACACACAGGGAGATATGAAGGGACAGAAGAGAGGTGAGGACAGAGATGGGGTAGGTGATATAGGTAGGAGAGGGTGGGGACAGAGATGCAGCAGAAAACACAGGACAGAGGGTGGGGACGGAGATGGGGTAAGGGACACAGGACAAAGGGTGAGGACAGAGATGAGGTAGGGGACACGGGACAGAGGGTGGGGATGAAGATGGGGTAGGGGACATGGGACAGAGGGTGGGGATGGAGTTGGGTTAGGAGACATGGGACAGAGGTGAGGACAGGGATGGGGTAGGGGACACAGGACAGAGGGTGGGGATGGAGATGGGATAGGGGACATGGGACAGAAGGTGAGGA
The DNA here is from genome assembly GCA_963573385.1 of Cacajao melanocephalus. NCBI lineage: Eukaryota > Metazoa > Chordata > Mammalia > Primates > Pitheciidae > Cacajao > Cacajao melanocephalus. The sequence continues at coordinate 38,419 of CAUYLG010027135.1, forward strand.
CGGGGATGCAGTAGGGGACACGGAACAGAGAGTGGGGACAGATATTCAGTAGCTGCAAAGCATCTGCGTGTCCCATCTTGCTCTGCAACATCCACCTTCCCCACTAATGTGTGGGGAGAAAGACCTGATTTGAAGCACTTGCATGGGGGCCACAGATGGGAGGTGCCCTGGGCTAAGACACACACCCCTGTCCTATTGGAGAGACACAAGGATGGTTCTGCCCTGCCGTGTCTGGGCTTACTGGTGAGTGTGTTGAACAGGCTTGGATTCAGAGGACCAGAATCAGGTCACCAATGGGAAAGCGAATTTTGAGCGAATATCAGATTCCTCTGGGTACTGGTCCCGTGCACAGGAATGCATTGTGGTATCGATCACCTTTTCCATGTCGAACGTATTGTGAGTCTTTGCCGCCAGGCTGCATTGGGTCCATCTGGCACCTCATGAATATTAGGTGTCTTGGAGCCCCATCCCCTCCTCTGTTAACTACCTGCTCTCTTACTATTTACCTCTACTTGACATATCCTCTGAGACTCACCCATTGCATTTATTGTTTTTTTCTTCAGAATTGAATGTTTCCAAACAATTTAACAAAAGCCCCTTATAGAAGACACTAAACTTGTCTCTGAGAATGGGTTTGGAGATTGTGCATATTTTTGTGAAGCCATCATCTCATCCAAATGGGGGAGCCTGACATGCCTGGGGCATTCTCGGACCAGGTGTGGGTCTGTAGAGGTTCATGAAGCTTTGCTTACACTCACTTCAGGTACACAGACACTGAACTGTATGCTCAGGGATGGTTTCTGCCCCTGGCTTCTCAGGACAGAGATGTGACCAGGGAGGTGGCTCACTTCTCCCACTGTAGATGCTGCTTGGAGACTGGGGCAGGCTGGGCTGCTCCCTGAGCTCTTGGTCTGATTACAGCTCTGCGACTACACACAACATCTGCAGCAGACAGGTAAGGGAGCAGGTGCGCTGGGCAGGGGGGCCACACTGGGTCCGAGGACGTCGGCCCAGACGATGGCTCTCAGGCTCTCTCCATTTTCTGCAGGTGACATGGAAAATGCTGCAAGCACTCTGAAGCCCCATCTCCATTCTGTACCTGCTTTCTAAACTGGGTTTAACACTCACTCCTGCTCCGGAGTTTCTATGATCTTGCTTTAATGCCTTAATTATTGACCTTTCTTCCCAAAGAGGGGTACCAAGAACTTTTTTGTGGATCTTTTCTGCCTGGAAGATTTGTGACTTAGAATCTGCAGCACTAGCTTGGCAGGTGGAGGTGAGGATGGAGAAGAAAAGGGGTGTTTTGGGGGGTCAGACCCACTCCCTTGAGGTCTGAGTCACATGGCCACACCTCTCCATGGGGCTGAGTGATTCAGTCTCTGTGAGCTGTGATCATTTCTGCAGGAACTGGACTCCATATAGTTTTGGATGGTTGCTGGGTGTCAGCTACATGCTCCATTGGAAATCACATCCTGAAATTATTACGTGTTAGTGCTTCTAGTATGCTCTCTGGTTGAACATGGCATTTTCGTAGACGAACATAGCATTTTGAAGGTTGGAGTCACTTGCTTTGTGAGGCTTGGTCAGTGTCATCTTGTTCCCTTCACGACCTTTGTGAGCCAAGTTGAGGTGTGCTGGTGCACGGGGCTTACGTGGACCACATTCTAGGACAGAAATGACTGGGTGCATTTCATGGGCCCTGGGGCATCCTAAAAGGGCCCCTCAGTAGGGAAGGAAGCCCTGTAGACAGGACATGGCCAGGCTATCCAACAGGGAGGGTCCAGCAGATAGCACGGAGAAGGCTGGTCAGCTGTCTGGGGCTCCAACCGGACTTGAGATTTGCTTCACCTCGGTCAGGCTGCTCTTTGGCCACGTGTTACATGGCCTGAGGCTGGGTGCTGCAGTAACTGTCTCTACCATCAAGCCTGGGGGCAGAACAGAAACAGATCTCCTACAATATTTGGGACATAGCCTTCCGAACTTCTGTCTGTGCTATACTGACTATACATACATGTGTGTATGCACAAAAGTACATGTTTTACCAAAAGAGGTAATGTCTGTATTGTTTTGTGAGAGGCCTTTTTTTCTTCTTTGAGATGGACTCTTGCTTTGTCACCCAGTCTGGAATGCAGTGGGGCGATTTCTGATCACTGCAACCTCCGCCTCCTGGGTTCAAGAGATTCTTCTGCATCAACCTCTAAAGTAGCTGGGATTAGAGGCATGCACCACCACACCTGGGCTAATTTTTTTTTTTTTTTTTTTTTAGTAGAGACAGGGTTTCTTTCACCATGTTGGCCAGGCTGGTCTTGAACTCCTGACCTCAAGTGATCCGCCCGCCTCAGCCTCCCAAAATGCTGGGATTATAGGCATGAGCCACCGCACCTGGCCATGAGCTACCTTTTCAAAATGAATGGTATGAGTTGAGCCTCTTTTCTGCAGTATTAGATCATTAGATATTCTTCCTCTGCATCCATTCTCAGGGCTGCAAGGAATTCCATTGTAGGGATAGGTTCCAGTTACCTCCCCAAGCCCTCTTTGGGATGAATGTTTAATTATGTTATTTTCAACCTTTTGCCATTTAGTAACACAGCAATACACATCCTTGTCTGTCATTTAAAATTGTGATGTTTTGTGCATCTTGGGTTTTTGTATTTTTTTGCGTGTTTGATCGGTGCCTTTGACGTACTGTCTCCTAAGTAGATTTCCTGTGTATACCAGACTCCTCCTTTGATATGTCCTGCCTGAAATAATTTTTTTCACACCAAGTTTTTTCCCCAAGAGATGAATCTTTACCCAGATTTCCTGCATCTTGGTTGGCAGGATCTGTGTTACTCAGGATTCACTCTCATTTGCTGAGGCAGAAGAGGATTTAGTGCAAGGAATTCAGGGCCCACAGAATTGTTGCAAGCTTGGGCCTCGTTGAATGTGCAGGAACCACTGCAGAGTGACACTGCAGAGCGGTCCCCCCTCCCCAGCTCCTGCCTCCAGCATGGCCAGGGGGTCATTGGTGGTTCTAGGCTGCATACTTCCCACTGTCCACTCACCCCTGGCAGTGTCCCACCTGCTGCTCTGCGTTAGTGGAGTCGGGGACGATGCTCTGTGACCTCCCCTTACGCCCAAGGGAAACCAGATACTTCCCTAGTGGGGCCTCTTGATGTGAGCCCTGAAGCCTTCCTGCTGTCTCTTGAAAGTAACATTGGACACTTCCCAGCCTGAGTTTCAAGGCAGGTTGGAGAAATGAGGGGAAGCCACACGCAAATAGTTTCTGCAGACTTACCTTGCATACAAACCAAGTACTGAAACTAATCCCTGGAGACCCGCCCTAGCTGAGAGGGTGGGTGGGTTGTGAGGGGCTGTCTGGTGAGTCCCTCTGGACATTGGAGAACCTTTGCTGTCTCTGCCCCTTTCCCGGCTGTGTTGAGTCAATGCCGAGCAACCCTTCGCTGCAGGCGTGGGTAGGAGGCAGGAATTAACCCACTGCTAAGTTAATAGCCGATGTTTTTTCATGAGTCATAATTGATTCGCATTCAGTTTACGAACAACATTTCCCTTTGCCTCTTCAAACAAGCCTTTATGTGTAATTACTGTGAATTCAGATGTCTGTAGAGTTCCAAGCTGCCCCTCCGAGTGGGTCATTGTATTTTCTGTGTTCAGGGAGAACATTGCTGAGGAAGGGTTCCAGGAGGCACACTGTCTTTAGCAACCTCAAATGCAGCTGGGGGCCTGCGGAGGGTTGGAGACCATGGGGGCAGCTACTGGCCTCATGGTGCACACTCTTGGAAGCCAGCAGTGAGTGTCACCCCCTCAGAGATGAACTATTTAAAATGGCCTGGTGCTGTCGCCCTGCAAGCTCCCAGGAGGATGATGGGAGGGGTAGGAAGAAGACTCCCAGCTCCCTCTAAGCCCAGGTGGAGTGAGGCAGCCTTCCCCATTCTAATCCTGGGATGGTGCAGTGGCTCATGCTTCTAGCCCAACCAGAAATTAGGCCTGTCCAGATAACCTATATTTTCTTTAAAAAGAGAAAATGATACTGATTTCACATGTACCAAATGAGTCACCTTAGGTTTCTATGGCAGCTTCTCTTTGTGAATTAAAAATAGGATTTGATTTATATGTAACAGCTGGTTTTCTTTAATTTTGAGGGGTAAGCGTTGATTGTGTATTATGAAGTAAATTGTAATAATTATTTTACCAGCTACAGAGATTTTTCTTCCAATTCTTCTAACCATATAAAATGAGATCTTAAGGTTATTTTTTTGTAGCATATAAATACTGGATTTTAAAGCCTGGATTCAGGCTGCCTAATGCATAACCGCTTCCTCTTGCCCACCCCATATTGTGATTTAAAATAATGAATAAAGTGTGTGTGTGCGCGCATGTGTGTGCGTGCAAGTGTGTGTTGAGAAGAGGAACCCATTCCAGCTCAGAGATTCGATGCTGTTTTCCCCGTCAGGCATTGCTCCTCATTTTGGGTGACTTCACCTTTATCATCTTATTTAATCCTTGCAGTCACTCTGTGTGTTTGTAAGTAAGAAGACCCAGGCTTAGCAAAGGGAAGTCACTTTGCCAGGATTGCATAGCTGGTGAGCGAGAGCTGCGAGCCCGCTTCCCTCACGAGGCGCGTTCCCGTGAATGCAGCCTTTGTTCCTCTGGGTGAACCCTGACGCCCTTGCCCCTCTGCTCCTGCGCGTGCTGTGTGGTTGTTGGTTTCAATACTGTTGCGGCTATTCAGCTGACGCACCGGGGCTGTCATGATTGCTTCACTCCTCACTGTTTTTATCCCTGCTTTACAGAGGAGCAAACTGAGGCACAGACAAGTTATGCAGGGTTTGGAACCCAGGATTCTTTCCTTGTCTCCTTGTTTTTAACCTGTCTTCAGCCGAGAACTTGAAAACAGTGTCAGGAAGTGTCCTGGTAAACCGCCTAGGGTTTCGCTTAATGCAAGTGAACACTCTTGGGCACGTTCCTCCCCTAAGCATGCGCAGGGCCTGGGGCTGAGCCTGGGCGAGGGAGGGGCCCTTCATTCCCTGGTCAACTCCTTCCTCCTCCCTGAAGTCCCACCTGGGCCTGGACCCTGGCTAGAGTCCAGACAAGAGCCTCTTCCTTCCTTCTTCCTTCCCTCCGCCTTCCTTCCTTCCTCCTTCCCTCTGCCTTCCTTCCTGCCTCTCCCCAGCTCCTACTGGCAGCTGAGAGCGGGGTCGGCCTGGACCACATCCTGGTGGGGCCCCATGCTATTTAGGTGGCTTTGGGTGCAGCCTCGGGCTCACTTTTCTCCTCTGCACTCTGCGAGGTTGTGGCACCTGCCTCTTAGGGCTGTAGGGAGAAGGAAAGGCAAGCATTTGTGTGGAAATGGCAGATATGTTGTAATTGGTGTCCAAGAAAGTTGGAAACAACATTTTTATTATAATGAGACCTCATTCAGAACCCCCTTTTGGGGGGTTTAAGGCATTCCTAGTTAAAATGGAATCAGACCTGCTTGGTGGAGGTGCTGGACAGGGCCCCTGGGTCTTGGGAGGTGGAAGAATAGGAGTGAGGAGGTGGGCCATGCCTGGGGGTGCCAGGCCTTGGGGGTGTGCCTTGGGGGAGGCATGTTTTGTGGGGCATACCTTGCTGCGCCCAGCATGAGCACATAATTAGCCCTGGCTGTTAAGTCTTTCTTCACCTTCTGAAAGAGTAAACGTTAACTGGCTGCTGTCTGTGAGAATAAAAGCTGAGCCAAGAGAGATGGGAATGGCCCTGTGGTTGGCTGAGTACGAGCTATATTCCAAGCGTTATTAGTTACTTAAGAAATATGTTATAGTCTTATGTGTTCCCCCAGTAATTAAAAGCAGAAATGATTATCCCAGTTTTGAGGTGAAGAAACTGAAGTTCAGGGAGGTGAAAGTGGCTTGTTTGTCCCCAGCCCAGAAGACGAAGGTGGGGCAGAGAGGGAGGTGGTCACTGAAGTCCCTAGGGAGTGGGCTGGGGTCCCAAGATGGCAGCTCCAGCCCAGGGTCTGCTAGGAAGATCCTGACTTGCCCTTGGTCAGTGATCATGTAGCACCAGAGTGGCTGCATCTGAGTCTCCTGGCTCCTGGGGTGAACCCGAGTGAACTGCTCGCCACATGCCAGCGTAATTAACTGAAGGAGCAGAGACTTCCAAAACATCATCTGTTCTTGTTTCTCCCCAATTCCTAAATAAACACTTCTGTTGTAATAGCATGTTAATACTACTGCAGTTCTTTCCTCTTCTGATGGACACGTAGTCTTTTGTACAAATTTGTGGTTTAAGCTCTGCACTGTCAACTAAAGTGGAATTCCCATCAAATTCCCTCCAAGGGTCAATATCCAGGATGGCCTGCGATGGTGTTTGCTTTTGTAAAGGCTGGAAACTCCACTAAAGCCAGAGTTCCCAGTTTTTCTGAGTATGAAGGTCCCTTTGTAATATTGAATGATTTGAGAAAACTTTCATATGACAGTAACTATGTTTTCACAATCCATCAGTAGGGAAAATGCATATCAGCAAAAAGACAGACTGTGAATTTTGAGACTTGTCTAGGTGTCATATTTTATTAATCATGTCAACATCTAACACATATTGAGAAAGAATAGCCTGTATAAATATGTGACCTAGTATTGATTTCATTTCTAGATAGTGCATGTACATTAGGAATTCACATATAAAATAAGGATCTGTGTTTGGATAATTAATATTTGTAGCCTCCCAAAGAAGAAGTGGATATGGCAGGCTATCCTTTTGTAATTTGCTTTTTCTTGCTTGGTACTTTGCTTGCAATTTAAGTAGGTTCCATTAGGGGGTGCCCTGGGACCACAGCGCTTCTGCAATTGATGAGGCTTTCGCTCTAGCTATGAGACAAAGTACCTTTACCCATAAATTTTTAAAAACAGTGTGAATGAGCAGAGTATGGCTTTAAAAAAGGTAACCAAACAATCACAATTTGTTATTTTTTAAATATTTAAATATTTATTTATTTATTTTTTTTGTGGAGATGGAGTCTCACTCTGTCGCCCAGGCTGGAATGCAGTGGCACAATCTTGGCTCACTGCATCCTCCGCCTCCCAGGTTCAAGCAATTTTCCTGATTCAGCCTCCCGAGTAGCTAGAATTACAGGCACACGCCACCACGCCCAGCTACTTTTTTGTGTTTTAGTAGAGACAGGGTTTCACTGTGTTGCCCAGGCCTGTCTGGAACACCTGAGCTCAGGCAATCCACCCACCTCGGCCTCCAAAGTGCTAGGATTACAGGCATGAGCCATCGCACCCAGCCTACAAGTTTAAAGATGTAGTAGGCTCAGATAACTAAACTCTCATAGTGAATTGCTGCTCAGTTTTGTCAAATTCTGGATTTCATTTCTTCTTAGCTTCCAGGCATTAAAAGCAACCATAAGCATCAGCTATTACTTCACTTCCAAAGGGAGTGGAGCATCATAGCCCGATAGAGCTTTTAGCATTAGAAATATACAAGTTGTTTTGTCTGCTCAGGGATCATGAGACACCCCAGACCCTTCTCTCCTCTCTGGCCCCTCACAGGAAACTCTTGGACCCTTGCAAGCATTTCCTTCCCTCCGTGGCCCAGTCTTGCAGGGGACCTTGGCCTAGACTCCCCTGTGAGAGAGAGCTAGGTGTCAAGCTAATTGGAGCTGCATGGGGTCATAGGCAGCTCATGGCGGCTCTGGGCCAGCTGGCCCACTGGGCACAAGAGGCACAGTACCAAGGGCCCATCATAGTTTGAGAGGCCTGTGAAAGTGTTTTAATTTCTTTATTCAGAAGACAAACACTGAGCTGTGATGCCTTCTTAAAAAAAGAGAGAGAGAGAACTAAATAAAAAAAGAAAAACATGAACTTTAGGTCAAAGAAAATGCTTTAATATATAATATTAATATATTCACCTTTGTACTGACACAATAAAAAAAATATACCTTTGTAATTTTTTTTTTGAGACAGAATCTCTGTTGCCCTGGCTGGAGTACAGTGGCGTGATCTCAGCTCACTGCAACCTCTATCTCCTGAGTTCAAGCAATTCTCCTGCCTCAGCCTCCCAAGTAGCTGGGACTACAGGTGTGCACCTCTATGTCCAGCTAATTTTTGTATTTTTAGTAGAGACGCGGTTTCACCTTGTTGGCCAGGATGGTCTCGATCTCTTGACCTTATGATCCTCCTGCCTTGGCTTCCCAAAGTGCTGGGATTACAGATGTGAGCCACCACACCCAGCCTATAATTTTTTTTTTTTAATGGAGCAAGGGGCACAGGAGAGCGAGCATGCCTGGAGGCCTGAGAAAGTAATAATGTGGCCCTGTTGGGAGTGGGACCGAGGGTCTCCATGACCTGGGGAACTGCCTGAGCAGTCACACAGGTGGGAGTGATTCAGTGCAGGAGGGGCTGGCTGGTGGGTTGGCGTAGCAGTGCAGGGGTACAGGATGAGCCACAGGGATGCAGAGAGACTCCACCTCAGACAGAGCCTGTTCTGTGCGGTGAGCAGCCCTGGCTTCTGAGCACGTCCAGGACCAAGTGCTCAGGGGCCTCAGCTTCAGGGATTACCAAGAGATGGATATGTGGGAATTTCAGGAACTTTGGAGTTTTAGCTAAGCTAGAAAAAGGGATGGATTTCTCAAATGTGGGAGAGTGGAGTTGGTCCTAGGCCCAGCCTGGTCACTTGGGGATGAGACATCTTTGACTGTGTTTCCTTATCTGTAAATGGGGGCAAGAATTCACCCTGGTTCGTTGAGGGAGCACCATAATACATGTCAAGAGCCTTCCAAGCCCAAGGCCTGCCTCTGGGCACTGCCGAATGTTGGCTTCCTCCTCCTTTGCCCGTCTGCATTGCATTATTCAAGGAAGGCCAGGGAGATGGAGGGTCACTCACCTGGGCCACAGATTGGCCCAGTATCAGCACCACTTGTGGCTCCCTGCCGTGCCCTGCCAGACTGACTCAGGAAAGCTGGGTGGGACCTTCTGGTGCTGATCAAGCTTTGCAGGTGAATCTGCTCTGTGACTGGGGCTGAGAACTTAGCCTTTGCCTGAGCATGTAGAGCCATAGTCCGGCAGACTTGATTTCCAAGAAGAGAGCTTCCACCTTCCCAAGGGAGAGAGGAGCCGAGACCTTGTCAGGAAGGTTCTGGGAGTGCAGGCTGGGCAGGACTGGCATATACCCCCATCCACTCTGCAGAGGCATAAATGTTCCTTTGTCCTCAGCCTCCCATCTTCCTGGACTACTTCTTCCTTTTGGCTCAGGGAGTGAGCAGGGAGGAGCCAGTTCTCCACTCCTGAGATTTCTTGGATCCAGTTTGTCAACATGCATTTGCTGCAGCTGTGGGCACAGCACTGCAATTTGAGGCAGGATGACTTAGGGAGGGCTGTGCTTTCACAGCATCACCTAATAGGGGACACAGACATGTGGGTGATTCTTATCACAAAGTAGATTAAAATAAGTGCTACTGTGCAAGATGCATTTCCAGTGGGGATTCATGCAATTGGATTGTGGAGGTAGCATTGGAGAGGATCTAGAGGAATGAGACCCGTTTCCACAAGCAGGGAAGCACAGAGAGGCTTTTCCAGCTGGGAGAGAGGTCCAGCGTGCATATGTGTGCCATGTCTGATGGGACTGGATGGGTGCTGGAGGGCTGAAGGGGACAGAGGAGTTTCACAGTAAGCTGCAGTCAGACTGGGGAGGTCCTAGGTCCCGCAGGAAACTGCTGGCATCCCTTGGTGGTGACGGCCCTGCGTGTCTGTGGAATGACCGCTCAGTGAAGGCTTTGGAACCAGCTGTGCCCTGTTTGCAAGAGCTGCAGAGACAGTGCCTACACATGAGAAGTGTGCACAGCATAGTCCTCTGCCTGCAGGAAGGTCAGGAGATGTGACAGGTGAGCAATTCCACCCATGGTAGAATCAAAGATGGAATACCCAGGAACGATACTCTTGGGAAATGTGTACAATCCACCTAATGAAATTGTACCAGGGACACAAAAGAGCAATTGTACAGATGGAGAGGTTTAGCATCTTCCAGCGATGGGAGATCAATATCTTACATATTTCAGTTGTTTCCAAATTAACTTATGGATTTAATGCAACCCCTAGCCAGAATCTGGGTGGATAACCTACCAGATATTAAAACATATTAAAACACACATTGTAGGCCAGGCACGGTGGCCCACACCTGTAGTCCTAACAATTTGGGAGGCCAAGGCAAGAGGATTGCTTGAGGCCAGAAATTCAAGACAAGCCTGAGCAACAGAGAGTGACCCCATCTCTACAAAAACTTTTTAAAAATTAGCCAGCTGTGGTGGTGCACACCTGCAGTCCGAGCTACTCAGGAGGCTGAAACGGGGAGGCTCGCTTAAGCCCAGGACTTCAAGGCTGCAGTGAGCTATGATGGCACCACTGCACTCCAGCCTGGCCAACAGACCCTGTCTCAAAAAATTTGTAAATGTATAATAATTTAAACCGTTTGATATTGGGATGGAAATAGACAATAGGCCCATGGAACAGACTAGAAAGGCTGGAATACAGAAGTTAATACATCTGGTTAATATTTAACCACTTGGGAAATCATCAAGCCCCTTGATTGTATCAAAGCCCCAAATATATTCCATGTGGACTAAAATTTAAATATAAAAATGAAATCATTGAAGTACTAAAAATAATTTAGGTAAGTAAGTAGTTAAGGGATGAGAAACATCTTTCTACACATGATACCAGAGCAGAATAAAATGTCTGTGACATAAATGACTACTTTATTATATAAACAACTCTAATAATGGATATGAACAATTCATTGTGAATAAATTTCTTGATAAGATAGTGGGTGAAAGATATGAATTAGGTTCATAAAAGGAAAAAGTTATCCTAAAATTAATATGGAACCTAAAAAGAACCTGAATTGCCAAAGCAGTCCTAAGCAAAAAGAACAAAGCCAGAGGTATCATATTACCTGACTTCAAACTATACTAAAAGGCTAAATAAAGTAACCAAAACACCATGGCATTGATATAAAAATGGACACCCCTTTCAATAAATGGTGCTGAGAAAATTGGATTGCCATATACAGGAGAATGAAACTGGAACCCCTATCTATCCCCACATACAAAATCAACTCAAAATGGATTAAAGACTTAAATGTAAGACCCAAAACTACAAAAATACTAGAAGAAAATCTATGGGAAACTCTTCTGATCATTGATCTAGGCAAAGAATTAATGTCTAAGTCCTCCGGCTCATGCCTGTAATCCCTGCGCTTTGGGAGGCCGAGGTGGGTGAATCAAGAGGTCAGGAGATTGAGACCATCCTGGCCAACATGGTGAAACCCGATCTCTTCTAAAAAAAACAAAAACTGCTAGGCACGGTGGTGCGTGCCTGTATTCCCAGCTATTCGAGAGGCTGAGGCAGGAGAACTGCTTGAACCTGGCAGGCAGAGGTTGCAGTGAGCCAAATTAGGCCACTCCACTCCAGCCTGGTGACAGAGCTGGACTCCGTCTCAAAAACAACAAAAAAGGCCTCAGAAGTACATCCAACAAAAACAAAAATCGACAAATAGGACTTAAATGAAAAAGCTTCTGCACAGCAAAAGAAGTAATCAACAGAGAGAATAGACAACCTGAAGAATGGAAGAAAATCTTTACAAACTATGCATCCAATAGGGGACTAATAGCCAGAATTTACTAGGATCTTAACAACTCAAGAAACCCACAAATAATCCCATTATTTGAAAAATAGACATTTTTTCAAAAGAAGACATACAAATGCCCAAGATGCATGTGAAAAAAAATGCTCAGCATCACTAATCATCAGTGAAATGTAAATTAAAAGCACAATGAGATATCATCTTACACCAGGCAGGATGACTATTATAAAAAAGACAAAAAATAACAGTTGGCATGGATGAGGAGAAAAGGGAATTCTTTTTTTTTTTTTAAGCCAGTCTCTCACTCTGTCACCCAGGCTGTAGTGCGGTGGTATGATCTCAGCTCACTGCAACATCCACCTCCCAGATTCAAGCAATCCCAGCCTCCCAAGAAGCTGGCATTTCAGACATGCACCGCCACGCCTGGCTAATTTTTGTATTTTTAGTAGAGTCAGGGTTTTGCCACGTTGGCCAGGCTGGTCTCGAACTCCTGAACTCAAGCGATCCACCCGCCTTGGCCTCCCAAAGTGCTGGGATTACAGGTGTGAGCCACCATGCCCAGCCACTTATACACTGTTGGTGGGAATGTAAATTAGTACAAACTGTATGGAAAACAGTAGGGAGATTTCTCAAAGAACTGAAAATAGAACTACCATTCGATTCAGTAATTCCATAATCCTAAAAATAGAACTACCATTCAATTCCTACTGGGTATTTACCCTAAGGAAAAGGAATCATCATTTCAAAATGATACCTGCACCTGTATGTTTATCACAGCACAGTTCACAATAGCAAAGATAAGGAATCAGCCTAAGTGTCCATTAATGGACGATTGGATAAAGAAAATGTGATGTATATGCACAGTGGAATGTTATTCAGCCATATGGAAGGATGAAAGCATATCTTTTGCAGCAACATGGATGGAAATGGAGGCCATTATCTTAAGTGAAATAACTTAGACAAAATACCCCATGTTCTCACTTATAAGTGAGAGCAAAATAATGTGTATACATGACATAGAGTATGGAATGATAGACGTTGACAACTGGGAAGGAGTAAGGGGTGGGAGCGGGATGAGAGATGAGAAATTACCTACTGGGTACAATGTACACTGGCTGATGGTTACACTAAAAGCCCTGACTTCATTACACAACATGTCCCCGTAACAAAGCTGTGCTTGTACCCTTTAAATGTACACACATTTTTTAAAAAGGAATTAGCTCACAACAGGAGAAATATGTGTCAGTAAATGTGAGAAAGTCAATCTTACATTAATCAAGTAGGTGCCTATTAAAGTAAGATGCTATTTTTTGCTATTAAGTTGACAAATCTTTGGTGTGCTTTGCTTTTGTTTGTTTTTGTGAACGATGGTACTCAATGCATATGAAAGCGTTTGGCAAAGACTCTCATATGCCTTGGGAGAGGAAGCTGCAAGCTTTCTGCCAAGCAGTTTGGCAGGATGTCTCAAAACCTTTAAAAGAAGTCCTCCCTTTATCCCGGGGATTCCACTTCTAGGAATTTATCCCAAAGAAGCAATTAAATCAGCAGTCCAAAATTCCTATGTAAGGATGTTCATCACAATGTTATATATAAAGGTGAAGATCTGGAAAGAGTTTGAACATCCAAGGATGGGCAATGAATCATTCGTCTGTCGGAGTGCAGTCAGGCCCTTAGGAACATTTCTGAAGGAAGCTTAGTCACAAGGGAATGAGGGAACTTCATGATCTAAGGCTAAATGAAGAAGGCAGGAAGCATAGTGGGCCGAACTGGAGGGAGAAGAGGGCCCATGGGGAAGAGGCAGGGGCCAGCGCCAAGATAGGAGACAGAAGGTGCAGGATGTGTTGGAGAGCAGGCCCAGGTTCATTTCATTCAGATTCCCTTTAGCAAATTCTGATTGAGCAGATACTGGGTGCAAACTACTGTCGTTTAGGCTCAGTTTAGGGAAGGAGATGGTTTGGGTGAACTATACCAAAGGAAGGATGCTGACCCCCGGGCAGGCTCTTGCTCAGGGCAGCAGGCGGATGCTTTGCCCTGGGTCCACGCCCCAACTCGGGGATTCACTCCTCTCCTGGCCTCTCACCCCTTCTCTGGGGAGCTGCTAGCTTCACTTCCTTTTCCCAGGGTGCATAGGACTTTTAAAAAGAAGAAAAAATTTCAGGATAATAAAACTTTGTAAAAAGAGAGGTTGTATACTACATTTTAAAACTTGATATTTATGTGTGGGAATAAGGAAACAACTGGAAGGAAACATCAAATGTGATTTCTGGTTAGCTGTGATAGAATTACGGGAGATTTCATATCTTTCTGTATTTTTATAATCAGCATTTTAAAAAACAGCTTTATTGAGGTATCATTTATACATAATATGCACACATTTAAAGTGCATGGTTTCATACATCTTGATACATGTATATACCTGTGAAGCCAACACCACAATCAAGATAGTGCACATATCCATCACCCCCAGAATTCCTCATGCACGTCCATAATCCCTCCTCAGGTCCCCTGCAGGGAACCACTGGTCCACTGTCTATCCCTATTAGTTCACAGTGTTTCTGAGGATTTGGTTCAAATGGAATCGTGTGCTTTTTGGCTTCTTCCAGCCTGTGATGATTTTGTGATTCATCCATGCAGTTGTGTGTGTCAATGGTTTCTTCCTTTCTGTTGCTGAGAAGTATTCCATTATGTGGACATAGTATAGTTTTTCTAATCCAATGATTTACTTGATAATTAGGAAAGTTCCCCCTTTTTGTAAACATGCGCAGAGATTGGCTAGGGTCCTGGGGGTTTGGATCTGTGCCATCTCTCCATCTATGGAAGTTTGGGGCAGTTCCTCAGGCCTGGCCCAGTGGCCCTGAGGGCAGCGGCCCGGCCAGCCCAGTGGGCACTTGGGCTGTCATTCGCCAAACGCAGGGCTTGGCCACACCTTGAAACTCTCGGGCTGCCTAGAAAGGATGTCCTCGTGGTCAGAGCTTTGATTTGGGTGCCAGGAGATTTAGCAGTGGTCAGCAGATGTGCTGAAGAATTGCCTCTGTGCCTTGTCTCAGTGGGAGAGTTGGAGAAATCTTTGTTGAAAGAGCTTGATGTCTTATCCGAAATTGGTGTTGCCTATCTTCCACATGTCACTTGTGCCCTTGCCTGTACCCATGTGTGGCTGACAGCTCTTTCCCCACCTCCAGCAGGCAGCCCACCCTCTCTGCAGAGCAGTCCCCTCTTCGCCTGCCCAGGACAGTCCCCCCATCACCCTGTGGCTCTCGTCCTTCACCTGGCAGAGCTGATAGCCGTCCCTCTGTGATCTTGGTGACTTTCATGAGGTCTCTCTGTTTCTTGGACTAGCACAGACCCAGGCAGCTCCTCCAGAGCTCCAGAGAGAGTCATGCTCCACCAATCCCTGGGCATCCCTGGTCCCTGTGGTCCCATGGCATGCTCCCTGCCCTGTGCCTTGACCTGCTCATCTCTGGGGATCCCAGGAGGTGCCTCCCACGCACTCAGGAACAAGACTGCTATGATACCTGCTCTGGCCGGCTCCTGGCACTGCCACCAGGGCTGAAAGGGAGGACTTAGCCAGTGCCGTTGTATGTAGAAAGGGGGAAGGTGGGCAGCAC
This sequence comes from Cacajao melanocephalus, assembly GCA_963573385.1. Taxonomy (NCBI): domain Eukaryota; kingdom Metazoa; phylum Chordata; class Mammalia; order Primates; family Pitheciidae; genus Cacajao; species Cacajao melanocephalus. The sequence goes on from CAUYLG010027135.1 coordinate 53,640, forward strand.
CTGTCCAGCAGTCTGTACTCCCTTGTCCCTGAGGCTGAGTCTCCTAAGGTCTCACACATGATGTCCTTTTCTGCCTTCTCTTATCACTCCAAGCACAAGTTGGACCCAGTCCTGTCCAGGTCGGCCTTCCTCCCTTCATTCTTTTTCTACCCTGAGCAGCCTTTGCCAACCCCCTCAAAACCACTCACACTGGCAGGGACCTGGGACTGTCAGCAGGGGCTGGCGTCAAGAGCCTGGGTCTTCTAGACCCAGGGGGACTCTGGACGGCACCTCTTTGCTCACTGGGCACCCTCCAACTGCACACAGCATCTCCCGGGGCTGGGCCCTGCTCTGGGAATAGCCTTCCCCTCCTTCTCCCTGTGGGTCCTGGGGTCCTGGGATGGTGCCATCTAACTGGCACAGGAGGAAGGGAGTCTAGCTGCCCAGGGAGTCCCCCTGGAGGAGTGCTGGTGGACTGTACCCAGAGCCACCCAGCCTCAGTCCTATGTCCACGTCACTATGTTCAGCAGAGACACTGATGGAGGGAGGGGTCTGTTGGCAGGAGAGGCCTAGTTGTGGGGCCAGTGTGAAGCTCATGAGGTTGCCAGCCGGCTCCCAGGAAGCAGGGGACAGGGCTCCTCTCTGCCCTGAGCAAGCTGCTGTTTGTAAAAAAGTCTCCCTTGAAGAGGATGGAAACTAACAGTAAGCCGTCCTGGCCCATGTCCAGCCGTGTAACCTTAGAGTCTCCCTCGGTGGGGACAGGACCCAACTTCTGTAACCTGATGGCCTGGTGGGGGCTGCAGGCTCTGCTGGAGGCTCCTGCAGCACTCCTCCTCTTGCTGCCTTAGCCCCAACCTTGTAGGGAGGGCGGAGGGAGTGAGGGGGTAGGGTCCAGCCTGGGAAGCGAGCCTGTGAGGAGATGGTGTTCCTTGGGGGCTGGGCCAGCAGGACCCTGTCGGTTGCTCAAGGGCCCCTTCCCATGTCTGCAGTTACAGTCACCTCTGAAGTGAAGAACTTCGCCAACACAGTCACCTGGGCCCTTGGGATTCCTGCCTCCTCCCCCTGCCTGGCTCCTGCCTTGGCTTCCCGTCTCCTGGGCATAAGGGGCATGAGCAGGCAGCCAGCCCCTTACTGGCCAGATGATGCTGAAACCTGCACTACAGCGGTGGTTGCTCAGCCTGTCAACAAGGCACATGCAATGCCCATTCTGGGGAGAGGTAGGCGAGGCTTCGAGGCATTCAGAACCTCCTGTCCTAGGCTAGGGCTGTGCATAAAGCATAAACTGTGGAGTTGGGTCTGAAGCTGGCTTTATGTTCTCCCCATCACATCCTACTGGGTTGCTGCAGGATCACCTGCCCTATGCAGTCGCTTTGCCAGGGCTCCCACATAGCTTAGCTGATTGTGTCCTGAAAACAACCCTGCAAGACAGGGATTGCCTGATTCTTCATTCTAGTGACTGGGGAGGCTCAGAGCATGTAAGTCACTTGCACAATCATGTACATTTGTTAGGGCTTTCTGCCCCTGAAGACCGTGCTTTCCATGACTCCTCAGATGCCCAGACCCGCCTTTGGGTGGGAAGTGTGGTCCTGAGTGACTAAGGAACCCCTGGATGAGTCCATCAGCCTGGCCCTTTTCCTGCACCCTCCAGTCCTACCTCCTCCCAGGCAGCCCCGTGAGTCCTTCCCAGTCTGACCACAGTGCTTCTTGTGCCTGAGCCCTTCCCCACACTCCCCACGGGCTCCAGCCTTCTGCTCCCTGTTCCTCAAGCACTCCCCTACCACAGGCCTCACACCTGTGTCCTCTCTGCCCAGGGACCTGCCCTCCCCTCCCCCGGCTGACTACCCACAGGCCCCCCTGAGTAGCTTTGTCAGCTCTCTTCCCTTCCCCCACCCCAGGCAGAGGTGACCGTTCTCACGTGGCTTCTCTCCAGACAGCACTCTACACACGCTTCCTTTACAAGTGGGTTACGGACATGCCTGTCTGCCTCCTGCACAGACCGAGGATTCTCGAGGGTGGGGATGGCACCTTAGGTTCTGGTGCATTCAGAGGGAGAGAACATAGTAGGTCTTCAGGAAAAGGTTTTCGAATAAGATTGCATTGAACTTCTGGAGGCAAATTATCTCCCGTCTTTTCTGATCAAATGCTTTTTATGTTTGAGAAATTTTACACATGCTGAAATAGGTCTCAGTGATAAAGAGTAACCGGTTTAATTTTTAATTCTAGGTTTTCACTCCATGATTGTGTGCTATGAGTATATGGCTGCATGTCTGAAGAAATTTACTGGGTTTAAAATGTAGGGTTAGCTCCTGCCACTATGATTTGATGAAAGCAGGTAGAGGTCTCAGATCCACCCCCGGATTCCACTGTCAAGCCCAGGGATGGACCCCTGGCCATTGACTGATGCTCAGTGGGTGCCTGGCAGCCTTCCTTCCCATCCCTGCTTCTGGGCGCCTCAGCCGTGAGTCAGAGCATGTGCAGCGTGGGCTTGTGCGGGTGGCTGAGAGCCCAGAATTAGCTCAGCTGCGTTTCAGCAAGGCTGCAGCAGGAGGGGGAGGCTGTGCCAGGCGGGGGCTGAGAGGCAGCACCCTCAGCTGCAGTGGGGGTTGGCTTTCAGGAGCTTTCACAGACCTCAGGGCATCCATGGAAAGCCTGCTGTCAGCCAGGCACAAGCTCGATCATAGATGAGCAGCATCAAAGACCAGGCCTTGCAAAGTCACAGTTGGTGTGACCCCAGCATGCTGGAGACGCATGTAGGCCCTGAATGAGCATGGCCAGGTCATGCCTGGCGAGCAAGTGGCAGACAGGTGTGAGCATCACGGAGCTCACTGCTCACAGTCTATAGTGATGGCCAGCTCAGTGCCTTCACCTACCCACAGCACACCCAGGCAGGCAGAGCAAATACCAGACAGTGCATCGCCTCCTGTCTGGTGTTCTTTTACTCTTTGCAAACTGCCTTTTTGTTAAAAGGCAGAGAATTGTTAGCATAGGTACTTTAATATATTGTAAAATGTTTTATTTGCCCTTGTGCCTTTCCTGCTCATTCTAAACTCTGGCACAGGTAAGCTGCCCAGGACACCAGTGATTGTCACCACCAGAAAACGGGAGCAGCACTTGTCACTCTCTGCTCATTAGGGCGAAATACGAGGTGGGCTTCATGCCTCCCAGAGGTGGGGAAGGGCTGAGCACTTGTTCACCACCAAATGAGTCAGCTAGATGGAATGGTAAAATATTTCATCACAAGCATGTCAGTATTGTTCTAGAAAAACACATCTTTAAAGGCTTTGGTATGCGGTATGGGCACACCATGCTACCTTTGTGGTTTTCTCGTAGCCATGCGAAACACATGTGGAGCAGGGGTTGGTGTGTTTGGGGTTTCCTTGGGTTTAATTTTGTGAGCACAGCAGCCTGAGAGGAAAATAAAGCACCCAAAGGTTCGCCCAGCTTGGAGGCCTAGCCAGATGGTTTCTGTCCTGACCTGGCCTTGGTCACCGGGCCAGGGCAGGCTGGCTGCAGAGCACTGCCAAGGGGCCACCCACCGACTCCTTCCATGGCCTTGGGAGCACACACTCCTGCAGGTGCTTCCCTTCCTGGCACTGGCACCCCTAACTGCGATCTGGTCCTTCTCTTTGATCTTTGGACATTGTGTGTTGGATGACACCTGGGACATGAAGCAGGAAATTCTCATATGCCCCTTTTAAGGATGAGATACCTGAGGCCAAGAAAGCAGAAGCGAGGTGTGCCTGTGACGAGAACAGAAGCACGTGCGTGGGAGTCTCCTGCCTCTCAGTTCAGCACCTTGCCCAGGTGCCTGCTGCTCCCCCGAGGCTTGGCACTGTCCTGCCAGGATGTGCTGCTGACAACTTCTCAGCCTCCCTTTAAAAATAAAAGGTGTCAGATTTTTCTGATTCTCTGTGCCCAGCAAACTCATTGGAAGCCAAGCCCAGAACAGCCCCTCTTTTACTGAGCGGTAATTCCCTGCAACCTTGAGCTCAACACCTTATTTACATCGCCTCATTTAATCCTCCTGTCATCTGTGAGAGTAGGCACCATGATTGGCTCCATTTTGCAGAAAAGGAAATGGGCCCTGTCAGGGCAGACCCTGGCCAAGGACACCAGCAGGTTAATGGAGCCAGGCCTGCTGAACTGCAACCCCGCGGTCCGGTGGCAGGTGGGTGTGGAGGGAGGGGACACTCCGACTCAGACCCTGTTGGCTTTGAGGCTGATCCTTGTTTTGGAGAAATGGTTGTCATTATGAGCAGAGCAGACTCTGGTACTGGGGGGTCTTCAAAACACTGGCTGGGAAACAAGAAGCTTTCTTTCCTTCTTTCTTTTCTTTCTTTCTTTTGCTTCTTTCTTTTCTTTCTTTCTTTTTCTTTCTTTCTTTCTCTCTCTCTCTTTCTTTCTTTCTTCTTTCTTTTTTCTTTGTTCCTTTCAAGACAGAGTCTCACTGTGTTGCCCAGGCTGGAGAGCAGTGGCACAATCTCAGCTAGCTGCAACCTCTGCCTCCCAGGTTCAAGTGATTCCCCTGCCTCAGCCTCCCAAGTAGCTGGGATTACAGGCATGCACCACCATGCCCAGCTAATTTTTATATTTTTAGTAGAAACGGGGTTTCACCTGTTGGTCAGGCTGGTCTCGAACTCCTGGCCTCAGGTGATCCACCCCCACTCTGCCTTCCAAAATGCTGGGATTACAGGTGTGAGCCACTGCACCCAGCCACAAGGAGTTTCTTAGACTATTTTCAGAGGTGAGTCCCAGCCCACGGCCGCCTTGGTAAGAGATCTCTGAAATTGGCTTCCTGCAGGTAGGAGCAGCTGGAGGAGGGGACAGAGCCAACCTTCCGAGGTGGGAAGTGGTGCCAAGTTAGAGGGAAAGTGCAATGTGGGAGAGATGGCATTACTGACAGCTCGTGATGTACTAATCTGGAGGGGTGGGAATCTGGGCAAAATGCAGCCATTTCCTGCTTCAGAATTAAGTTTCCCCTTTTTGAAAGCAGACTGAGCCCTGATACCCATTCCTTTTGTGGTTGACTTCCCTAGCCACCCCACTGGCCCTCTGCCACTCTCACGGATGGGCCTCGTACCTTGGGACAGGCTCTGTGAGTTTACAGGTGGCAGAGGAACAGGATTATCCTGCCTGAAAGGGAACCAGGGAAAAAAGCAAAGTGGCCATGTGGCTTGGGGTGTGCTAACAGATGGAGTGTTTGGTGCCAGGCCCATTCCCTGGGGAGGCCGGCCGGTCTGGGCATCAGGTTTCAGTGGCCTTAGAGCAGGCTGGTCAGCAGCAAGAATGTGCTGGAGGGAGGAAATGCCATTTGCCCGGCCAGTGTTTGCTCGTGTCCTGCAGCCTGACAGCTCAATTTGTTTGCACTCGCAGATTTCCTGAACAGTGGTTTGACGACGGTTGCTTGGGTCCAGATTACATGAAAACATTTAGAACCTCCCCTGGGATTGCATCCTTATCTAATAATCCTAACTGCTTTCTCAGATGTGTAGTAGGGGTTTTCCTGGACCTGCCCACCCCTTCTTATAAGTTACAGCAGTTAGGTTGCAGTTGTTACAAGTAAATTAGAAGCAAGTTGAACCAAAATAAAGAAAGCAATTTAATGCACAAATAAGTTCCCCTTAAGAAGCACAGGGAATCGAATGCAACTACCATAAGGGACAGTTAAGAATCTGCTGTTGCTATCTAGGGCTCATGAATCTCATGAGGTGCAGAAAAACCATACATAGCAATTGCTTGACAGCTTTCTGCCAATCTCTTCTGAATTTTCACTGGAGAAACCTCCCCAGTGTCTCGGAGGAAGCAGAGCTGCTGAGATGCTGATTCACTGTGTAAGGCTTAAACTCAGGATGCATTTATACATCCTGTACTCTCAGTGTTTGCATGAAGCTTTTAAACACAGGGCTGGGTGAGACAAGTTTGGGGTAGTGGGCTCTTTCTGTGTGTAGACCTCTGAACCTTTAGGATTATTCTGGCCTTGCAAATTTACTGATACAAATAAATATAGGGACTCGAGTTAGGCTGAGAGAAAATAGATGAGGTATGAATGAAATTTCTGCACTGATGGACTTGTAGTGGAAATTGTGAGGCTCGGTCCACTTCCCAAATGTAGGTCCCAGCCTTTTATAGACTCTGAGTGTTGTTGTACCACGGATGGAGGCAGCACCAGAGAGGGGAAGTTCACTGGACTGTAAGCCGCCTTGGAAACCCGAGCGTTGGTCTGTTGTCCAGGGCAAGTGGCAGCTTGTACCAGAGAAGGGAGGGGACAGAACTTACTAGAGTTTATCTGCCTGATAGGCATTTGCAGCAATAGAGTGAGTTTGGTTTTGGGTTTTTGTTTGGGCTGATAAAATCTTTCTGTTCACTTCTAAGCTGTTGGGTTGACAAGCTAGCCACAGGCTGTGGGATGGGAGAAACTGTGGAGCCATGTAGCTGTGTGGCCAGGAAGGGTGGCTAGCCTCTCCCCTGCCTGACTGCTCACTGCAGGGACAGGGCAGACATTTGCCAGGAAAATAACTTTTGCTGGAGGGTTGACAGGGAATTGCATCTTCAGGAGAAGCAAAGTGGGACCCATTCCTGTTCCGCAGCTGAGATTTTGGAATGGTCTGGAAGAGACACCCTACAGAGCTCCCCAGGCCGCACACGGGCTCTTCTGTCCTTGTGGCTTGCTTCCCAGATGAGACAGCCAGTCCATCCACTGGTTACAGCTTTGAGCATGGAAGGAGCTCCAGGATACTGCCAGCCCCTGCTACAGCGTGGCTGGGCTGTGCCAGAAAAACCATGAGGGGAGATCCTCCCATTCCAGCTTCAAAACTGCATGTTTCTACGTGGCGTCAGAGAGGAAAACTGGCCTCCTATTCCCATGGGTTGACTTGAAGATACACGTTTTACTCCTGATGCCTTGCAAGAGTTGCAGAGATGTTTAACATGCGCTGAAATATTAGGTTTTCTGCTTCAAGAAATACTCCCTCATCCTTCTTTTTCATTTGGTCTTAGTGTATGTAGTTCACCTGGCAGTCTCTTCTATGCAGCAACCAGAGTCACGTTTTAAAATGTAATCAGACTTCCAATCCTAGACATGCTGGAATAATAAATATCAGACTTACTCTTCTTTCCCAAGCAATTGTGATATTGGACAGAATGCATGAAGGAACTGTTTTCAAGAATGGAACAACACTCAGTGCAGGTCTTTGATCCAACTGGAAGCATGTGAGTCTGACTTTATTCACCCATATTCACTCTGGCTTTCTGTCTGAGAATGCCTTCAAAACCAAGGCACAGGGAAGCAGAGGCCACCAGAGAGCTGAGCACAAGAAACAGAGATCAGAGTGGAGGCAGCTGGAACTTGGCGAGGAGCTGGAACTGTAGTAGAGGGGAGGGTTCTGAGCAGAGATGGGACTTCAGAAGTCTTCAAAGTGAGCTTGAGTCTTGGCTAAACGCTAAGTTGCATTTACACAGGGAACGACTCTTTGAGGCTCGGCAGAGAACAACTACTGGGCAGGACATTGAGAGGAACATGGTGAGCTAAGAGCAATCTGGAGGTCACACAGTCACATCCTGCTGGGAGACTCAAAGTTCTTTCTTTTTTTCTTCCTGAGATGGAGTTTTGCTGTTGTCACCTAGACTGGAATGCAGTGGTGTGATCTCAGCTCACTGCAACCTCTGCCTCCCAGATCCAAGCGATTCTCCCCCTCAGCCTCCGGAGTAGCTGGGATTACAGGCACTCACCACCACACCCAGCTGTTTTTGGTATTTTAGTAGAGATGGGGTTTCACCATCTTGGCCAGGCTGGTCCTGAACTCCTGACCTCAGGTGATCCACCTGCCTCGGCCTCCCAAAGTGCTGGGATTACAGGCATGAGCCACTGCACCCGGCCGAGACTTAAGAGTTCCAATCTGCTAGAGTGAGGAGACCTTACTGAGCTCCTTGAACATTGAATCTGAGATCACAGAAAGGTCATACCTTAGGAGTAAATTGCTCTAGCCTAAAGACTTGCTAAACTCTCTATAACAAAACCTAAAAACAAGCCTTGTTAGGATCAAGATGCTATGCCAGTCAACTAACACTCTGCCAGAATAAAACTCAGCACTTTTCAAACAAATTATTATCTGCAATATCCAGCATACAATAAAAAAAATCACTAGACAAGTAGGACAATGAGACTAATAACAAAGAGAAAAGGTTGATAAATGCCAACCCATACAAACAGTGAATGAACAAGCAGGAATTTCAGCAGAGAAGCAGCAATTTAAGAAACAACCAAATGGAAATTCCCAAACTAGAAAATATAATATCTCACGTGAAGAATTCACTGGATGGATGGCTGGGCAGGGTGGCTCACACCTATAATACCAGCACTTTGGGAGGCCGAGGCAGGCAGATCAGCTGAGGTCAGGAGTTTGAGACCAGCCTAGTCAACATGGCAAAACCCCATCTCTACTAAATACAAAAATTAGCCAGGTGTGGTGGCAGGTGCCTGTAATCCAGGTACTTGGGAGGCTGAGGCAGGAGAATCTCTTCAACTTGGGAGGTGGAGGTTGCAGCGAGCCGAGATTATGCCACTGCACTCCAGCCTGGGTGACAGAGCAAGACTCTGTCTCAAAAAAAAAAGAAAAAGAAAGAAAAGAAAAAGAATTCACTGGCTGGATCTAAGGACAGTTTGGACACTGGACACTGGCAGAAGAAAATGTCAGTGAGCTTTAAGACAGATCAATAAAAGCCGTTAAAACTGAGTCACAGAGTAAAGAAACACTGAAGAGAAATTCGCAGAGCCTCAGTGACATATGAGCAATAATATCAAATAGCCCAACACATGTACAATTGGAATTTAGGAGGTGAGAGAGAGATTGGGGCCAAAAAATACTTGAGGAAATTTCCCCAAAGTTGATGAAAAAATATCAGCCTACAGATTCTAGAATTTCAGGGAACCCCAAGAAGGGTAACTTAAAAAAAATCACACCTGGCCAGGCACAGTGGCTCATGCCTGTAAACCTAGCACTTTGGGAGGCTGAGGCAGCCAAATCACAAGGTCAAGAGATTGAGACCATCCTGGCCAACATGGTGAAATCCCATCTCTGCTAAAACTACAAAAAATTAGCCAGGCATTGTAGTGTGTGCCTGTAGTCCCAGCTACTTGGGAGGCTGAGGCAGGAGAATTGCTTAAAACCGGAAAACAGAAGTTGCATTGAGCCAGGATCACACCACTGCACTCCAGCCTGATGATAGAGTGAGACTTTGTCTCAAAAAAAAAAAAAAAAATTACACCTAGGCCGGGCATGGAGGCTCATGCCTGTAATCCCAGCACTTTGGGAGGCTGAAGTGGGCAGATCACCTGAGATCAGAAGTTCAAGACCAGCCTGGCCAACATGGAAAAAACCCATCTCTACTAAAAATACAAAAATTAACCAGGCATGGTGGCATACGCCTGTAATCCTTGCTACTCGGGAGGCTGAGGCAGGATAATTGCTTGAACCTGGGAGGCAGAGATTGCAGTGAGCAGAGATTGCGGCCACTGCACTCCAGCCTAGGTGACAGACAGAGCAAGACTCCATTTCCAAAAAAAAAAAAAAAAAAAGATAAGAAAAGAGAATCACACCTAGGCACACTAGAATTAAATTGCTGAAAACCGGAAATAAAAATAAAATATTAAAGCAGTCAGAATAAAGAAGGTACATTATATATAGGGGAACAAAATTATGGATATGTCTGACTTCTCATCAAAAACAATGCAAACTCACAGAGAATGGAAGAACATCTTTTTTTTTTTTTTCCCCTTTTAAAATTAGGTTCTGGGGTATTTACACAGGGAACGACTCTGCAGGATGTGCAGGTTTGTTATATAAGTATACGCATGCCATAGTGGTTTGCTGCACCCATGAACCTGTCATCTACATTAGATATTTCTCCTAATGCTATCCCTCCCCTATCCCCTACCCCACAACAGGCCCTGGAGTGTGATGTTCCCCTCCCTGTGTCCATGTGTTCTCATTGTTCAGCTCCCACTTATGAGTGAGAACATGAGGTGCTTGGTTTTCTGTTCTTGTGTTAGTTTGCTGAGAATGATGGTTTCCAGCTGCATCCATGTCCCTGCAAAGGACATGAACTCATTCTTTTTTATGGCTGCATAGTATTCCATAGTATATATGTGTCACATTTTCTTTATCCAGTCTATCATTGATAGGCATTTGGGTTGGTTCCAAGTCTTTGCTATTGTGAACAGTGCCGCAATAAACATGCCTGTGTATGTGTCTTTATAGAATGATTTATAGTCCTTTGGGTATATATTCAGTAATGGGATTGCTAGGTCAAGTGGTATTCTAGTTCTAGATCCTTGAGGAATTGCCACACTGTCTTCCACAATGCTTGAACTAATTTACACTCCCAACAGTGTAAAAGTGTTTCTATTTCTCGACATCATCTCCAGCATGTGTTGTTTCCTGACTTTTTAATGATTGCCGTTCTAACTGGTGTGAGATGGTATCTCATTGTGGTTTTGATTTGCATTTCTCTAATGACCAGTGATGATGACGAGTTTTTTTTCACATGTTTGTTGGCTGAATAAATGTCTCCTTTTGAGAAGTGTCTGTTCATATCGTTTGCCCACTTTTTGATGGGGTTGTTTTGTAAACTTGTAAATTTGTTTAAGTTCTTTGTGGATTCTGGATATTAACTCTTAGTCAGAGGGATAGATAGCAAAAATTTTCTGCCATTCTGTATGTTGTCTGTTCACTCTGATGATAGTTTCTTTTTCTGTGTAGAAGCTCTTTAGTTTAATTAGATATCATTTGTCAATTTTGGCTTTTGTTGCCATTGCTTTTGGTGTTTTAGTCATGAAGTCTTTGCCCATGCCTATTTCCTGAGTAGGATTGCCTACGTTTTCTTCTAGAGTTTTTATGGTTTTAGGTCTTATGTTTAAGTCTTTAATCCACCTTGAATTAATTTTTTGTATAAGGTGTAAGGGAGGGGTCCAGTTTCAGTTTTCTGCATATGGCTAGCCAGTTATCCCAACACCATTTATTAAATAGGGAATCCTTTCCTCATTGCTTATTTTTGTCATGTTTGTCAAAGATCAGATGGTTGTAGTGTGTGGTGTTATTTCTGAGGCCTCTATTCTGTTCCATTGGTCTATATATCTGTTTTGGTACCAGTACCATGCTGTTTTTGTTACTGTAGCCTTGTAGTATACTTTGAAGTCAGATAGCGTGATGCCTCCAGCTTTGTTCTTTTTGCTTAGGATTGTCTTGGCTATGTGGGCTCTTTTTTGGTTCCATGTGAAATTTAAAGTAGTTTTTTCTAATTCTGTGAAGAAGGTCAATGGTAGCCCGATGGGGATAGCATTGACTCTATAAATTACTTTGGGCAGTATGGCCGTTTTCAAGATATTGATTCTTATTATCCATGAGCATGGAATGTTTTTCCATTTGTTTGTGTCCTCTCTTATACCCTTGAGCAGTGGTTTGTAGTTCGAGAACATCTTTAAAGTTCTGGAAAAACTGTCTCAAAAATAAATGTGAAACAAAGACATTCAGACTGACAAAAATCTGGCAGGGAGCGGTGGCTCATGCTTGCAATCTCAGCACTTTGGGAAGGTGAAGCGGGTGGATCACGAGGTCAGGAGTTCAAGACCTGCCTGGCCAAGATGGTGAAACCCTGTCTCGACTAAAAATAAAAAAAATTTAGCCAGCCAGCCGTGGTGGTGCATGCCTGTAATCGCCGCTACTCGAGAGGCTGAGGCAGAGAATTGCTTGAACCTGGGAGGCGGAGGTTGTAATGAGCTAAAATTGCACCACTGCACTCCAGCCTGAGTGACAGAGTGAGACTTTGTCTCAAAAAAAAGAAAAAAAAGAGATAACACCAGTCTTACACAAAATATTTCATAGAGGAGGGAGAAACACTTCCCAAATAATTTTCTGAGGTCAATGTGTTGTTATAAAAGAATACCAGAATACTTGAGACTGGATCATTTGTAAAGCAAAATGTTTTTAAAAATTGTTGTAAAAGAATACCTGAGACTGACTCATGGTTCTGTAGACTACAGGGAGTGTGATGCTGGCATCTGCTTCTGGTAAGGGCCTCAGGAAGCTTCCAAGCTTGGTAGAAGGCAGGGGGAGTCAGTGTGTCACATGGCAAGAGAGGCAGCAAGAAAGAAAGAGATAAGGGCCCGGCCTTCTCTTAAACAACCGGATCTAGCGTGAACTCTTTACTATGGGGAAGACACCAAAGCATTCAGGAAGGATCCACCCCCGCAACCAGAATGCTTCCCACCAGGCACCATCATCAACATTGGGGGTCCCATTTTAACATGAGATTTGGTAGTGGACAAAACATCCAAACTATATCAGCCAGTATAATCATGATTTTTTTAAAAAGGGAAAGAAATTAGAAACCAACATTCTTCATAAACACAGAGACACAATAAAATAAATTGAGCAGTGAGGGGGCCCATGAGGCTTTGTTCTTCTTGAATGAAATGAAATAAAATAAAGGTGGCTTTGTTCTTCTTGAATGAAAATCAAGTCAATAAACACTCATGGGTTCATTGTCAAGTGGAAGGCTGGGCATTCATGTGCAGTATCTCACTGGATCCTCAAATTGGCAAGAAAAAATGATGTTTTCGTCTGCTCTGATGAAGAAGCAGGCTGAGAACAATCACACGGGTTTCCCAAGGCCATTCCCATATATGGCGGCACATGTGGGACAAGGATCCAGGTCTTCAAACAGCAAGGCAGGTTCTCTGTTGGAGGGCTCCCATAGAGAGACTTCCTGTGCTGAATGAATGGTGGGGGTGTGTGGCTGGGACAGAGAGTCCCATTCCCATGGCGAATGTGATGCCATGGTAACAGCAGTGGGGAGCATCCTGGAGGTTTGTTCCCGAGGAAAGGACAATGAGGGTGTACCTAAGTAAGGAAAGAGGTTGCAATAGCTCAGTGGAGGGTGCGTGGAAAGTGGGCTCCTCGATCACACTGTTTTGTGTTCAGCGTCTGACCTCTCCGTGTTCCTTCTGTTTGTAGAACTCTCTGGGGATCATTTTACCCTGTCCTCACAACGTTTGAAGCTGACAGGGGCTCCAAGTATCGATGACACCTGGGATGAAAGTGGCTCAGGGCTCCCTTACATGAGGCTGTGTCCCTCTGTTTTCCAGATGTCATTCTGGGCACTGAGCAGCTAGGGGACATGGCAGAGATTAGACAAAGGAGCATCACCCAGACTGAGGGCCGGGGGAGCAGGACTTCTGAATGCAGGAGCATTTCTTAATCGCAGGACCACACTCGTGTATGCACATGCACGCGTGTGTGTGTGTGTTGAAGGATGATCCTGGAAAGAATATTTTTTTCTTCATAATTTACTGATGCATCTGACATAAAAATGACAACTGAGGCCAACTTCAGGAGCAATTAGAGGGTGAAGTTTGTTAAGAATGTCTAGCGCATTCTCAGAGTTTGGAGTTAATCAGAAGCAAATGGTTTTCATCATTGGTATACTGGCACATTAGGAAAAAAAACTATTCCTTGATTTAAGTGTTTGCAGTAGTTTAAAGCATCTATCTCCTCCACATGCCCACTGAGATGTGGTTCCTTCCCCCAGCTGGAATTATTTAAGAATGAAGTGAAGGTGATGTCCACTCTTATGCCTCACTGAGAAATAGTAAGAAGAGGACCACTTTATTTTTTTCTTAGATGAGATTTTTAGGCATGGGGGGAAACAAAGTGGGTTTTGAAATCAAGGAATTTTTACAAGCGATGTGTCTTGAAGGTGGGCTTTTGGCAAGTTTAGGACAGCAGGTCCCTCAGCCCCTCATCATGGTCCGTGTGCCCCCAGGGATAGGAGCAATGAGCCCAGTCGGTGTGAGCCTTGCCATGAGTCTGTGCAGCAGTGAGGGAAGCTGAGGCCAGGAGGGGGCTCCTGTGGCTTCAGGCTGTTTTGATGAAGGTGCTGAATCTGCCAGTTCCCCAGCTAGGAGAAGTGAGCTCTCCCCAGGCTGCTGCTTCATTGAGGTTAGGTCTCCTAAGGAGCAGAGGCTGATCCCATCCCCACAGCAAATGTGCAGGAGCACTCAGGTCATATGGATGAGGGTCCCCTCACCTGCTGCTGTGTGGTTGGGAGAGTGTGCTATCTTGGCCCTAGGGGTACACCCCCAGGGGAAGAGTGCTTTCATCTAAGGATGCTAAGCTTCCTGGGCAAAAGTGGTAAAAGCTGGTGGTAGGTGTTAGGACACTCCATCCGTTTTCCTAAGTAGAGGTGGTAAACATGGGGGCATGTTTTCTGGGGCTTCTTTGCTTACCTTGGGAGAGATGCCCTGTGGGCCAGGATGTCTTCTGGATGAAGAGGTGACCTGCGTCTAGAATACTGAGATGGGGGTGGCTCAGGATCCCAGAGGTCAGGGAGGCTGGGCCATGGCAAGTTCTGAGAGTGTGTCCAGTGAGGAGAGGCTGAGCTAGCACAGGTACCTCGGTCCTACAGACCCTTCCCTCCAGCTCAAGGGATAATTAGGCCCTGGCAGTAGCCAGTGACCCCCACCCACAAAGTATTTAAGAAATACTTTGAAAGCCAGAAGCCTGGTTGATGAATTGGGAGATGGGATACATCTGCTCTGAAGACCAGAACACCTGTGCACACTGCTCAGGAGCCCCCCACACCCATACACTCAGGAGCCCCACACACTCAGGGAGCCCACTTCATGTTCATCAGATCTTTCGCTGGCGTGGCTGGAGTCCTCAAGGGAAAGGTCTTGATCTTGTCTTAGGGGAGGGATTATGTTTCCTGGCTGGGAGGCAGGGTCGTCACTTGCCTTCTCTGGAGGCCTGACTCGGGGCCGTGCAGGCAGAGCAGCGGTGAAGGCTGCCGGAGACCCCTTCAGCATAGGGCTGGCAGCACTGAGAGAGGAGAGCCCACTCGTGTCCGTGACTGCACCTGTCCTGCCTCCTGTCATTGATGACATTCCTCCCTTGTGCCATGTGGGCTGACCTCTAAGTCTCATTTGCATGCTGTTTACAAGTCACGGTTTAGGATTGATCAATATGAGAGTCGCTAGCCCCCGTTCTTCCCTTTGCAGACCTTTGGAAGTTTTTACAGGGGAGAATGGGCTTTTCTGACTGTCCCAGCGGGCGAGCTCTTCCATCTATGACGTCCCACTTTTTCGGTTGGTGTCCAAACTTCCTTGTGCTTGCCTTTGTTCCACAGCTTCTCTTGTGTTCCCGTCTTACTGCTTTGCCTGGCTCTCAAGTTCCTGGGCAGGGGCTGTATTCGATCCTGATGTGCAGCCAGCTGGGTGCAGTGTCTTCCCAGCAAGCTGTTGTTAACACTCACCAGCACCAGCTCACTTGTCGTTATACTCACCGGCACCAGGTCACGTGATGCACACCCAGGTGAGGTTCACTCCATTTTACTCATTCTGACCCCATATTCCGGACTCTAACAAAGAGGCCCTATCCCAGATAGGAGTCTCTAGACTGGGTCTCTCTTTTGTGACCCAGGACTTTGAGAAGACACAAGATTTCTTGAGAACTGCAGGCCCTGTGGTCTGAGGTGATCTTTGTGTGTGATCCTGTCACAGATCAGTATCCAGGATAAGATGCCCTGTGGGCTGTGACGCCCACCGGTGGCCCCCAGTTTGCTTGTAGGTTAGGGCCTCAGGCCACGTGGGCTGGCCACCCAGGACATCTGCTCTGCCCTTCAGGGATCTGAGCTACGGATGGGGAGAGCCCTGGGACTGAGCTTCTGCCATGGCCTGTGATCTTTATGTAGAAGATCAGAGTTCTCCCAAGCACTGGGATGGGCAGACCTTGGTGGGAACTGAAACCAGAGGTCCTATTGTGTCGTGCTAACAACTTTCCCACTGTGGCAGAGGCTCAATGGCCCGTCATGGTCAAAATGACTACCATTTATTGAGCCCTTTCTATGGCCAGGCTCTGTGCCAACACATCAGCATTTAACTCTCAACAACCCTGCAAAGAGACATGAGCCCATTTCACAGATGAGAGGGGTTGCAGAATCTGTCCAAGGTCATAGGACTCTAAGTAGTGGAATCAAAGAAAAAACTCAGGGCTGGCAGCGTCGCATGCCTTTAGAGCCTTGACCTTGTGTGCCAACTCCATTTCTTGAAGAATCACCTTCTGTCTTAAGTGAGGGGAAGGACTCAGTGCTCCTTCCTCCGGAACTTGACTTCCTTCACCTGCCTCCTGCCATCATCTTAGAAGGTGGAGCCGGATGACCTTCTCCTTCACAGGTGAGGCACCCTCCCACAGCCACACTGGAATCTCTGTTTCCTGTGACTGATTTGCTCTGCCCAACAAGGCTGTGGAGTGGAGGGGCCAGATGGCTCCCTGGCCCTCGTGTCATTTTCAGGGTGCCAAGTCAGGATGGAAGGAGGGTGCTTTGTGCTCCTGGGAGGCTGCCTTCCTCCATCTCTCAGGACCAAGGAGCTGACGAAGAGTACGTTACTAAACAGCCCCACCACCATCCACGCACACATACATGCAAGCACACAGACACACATGCACACAAATGTACACACATGCACACACACACACATGCACATGTGCACGCACAGTGGACAGGCCCAACTCCCACCTCTGTTCTTTTTCTCACCTAGTCCCCCAGACTCCTTTCAAAAACCAGAGGAGGAGGGTATCGAAGGCATGGTTGCCAGGTGGGTTTTGTGGCCTGGCTCTGCCACAGGGGTACCAGGACACCCCTCCCACTGAGCCTCCATCCCCCTGCCTCCCCTCCCACTGAGACTCCGTCCCCCTCCCTCCCCTCCCACTGAGCCTCCGTCCCCCTGCCTCCCCTCACACTGAGCCTCCATCCACCTGCCTCCCCTCCCACTGAGCCTCCATCCCCCTGCCTCCCCTCACACTGAGCCTCCGTCCGCCTGCCTCCCCTCCCACTGAGACTCCGTCCCCCTCCCTCCCCTCCCACTGAGCCTCCTTACCTTCTGCCATGATTGTGAGGCTTCCCCAATCACATGGAGTTGTAGGTCCATTAAACC